>CABHPP010127208.1:15940-45149 GCA_902168425.1 Peromyscus attwateri
TTTTTTTTTTTGGTTTTTCGAGACAGGGTTTCTCTGTGTAGCTTAGCTTTACATCTTTCCTGGAACTCACTTGGTAGCCCAGGCTGGCCTCGAACTCACAGAGATCCGCCTGGCTCTGCCTCCCGAGTGCTGGGATTAAAGGCATGCGCCACCACCACCTGGCTTAAAATGTTTTTAAAACTTAGACTTTTCTGGACAGTGAGACAGGTCTGCTCCTGGCAGCACAGATCTAATTCAAAGAGGAAGATGGGCATTGAAGAAACTCCACATGGAGTTTATCTTCTTCTTGGCAGAACTGGCCATTTGGGTAAAAAACTGCTCTTGCCTGGAATGCTTGACAGTATGTTGTATAAACTGGACATGCAGGACCCATAGGAAGGTGACCACTAAACTTTGCCTTAACAGGACGAGATGGTTCTTCAGGTTCCTGCCTCACAGAGGAGCACGGATATGTCATTGTCATAGAAATTGACCTTGGTGAGCTGGGAGCACCGGCTCAGGACAGGCAGAAGGGCACTGAAGTGGGAGTCCTCTAGTCCACAGTCTTGTAATTCAAGGGTCTGCAGAGTGGCTGTAACACTCTGTAGGAGAACTTGGATGGGCTTAAAACATAAATTATATAATGAAGCACCACTCAGGTTCAGGTGTTTGAGCTGCCAGAGGCTCTGACATTGGGATAAGTGGTTCATATCTGACGGTGTGAACTGGCAGAGAGTGATGGACAGGGTCTCCAAGGGGCTCTTCAGGCACCTAGGGAGAGACCAAGAGGTTAGTTATGGCAAATGGTGTAGAAACATGTTCTTGGCAATGTTTATCTTGAGTAGAGGGAACCACTTGATCCAAGGTCAGTCTGACTATACATTGGAGGTCAGTACCACAGATACTGCCTATGGGAGCTAGCAGACTCCAGTGACCCCTCTAGGCTGAGGGGTCTGGCTATCACTGTGAGACTGGTACAGCCCATCTCTTTACAACTCCCTTTAATATGCAGAAAGCCATAGTGCTCTCCACATCATGCCAAAAGGACACATATGATGGACCAACTCAGCCAGGACCTATCATGGTGTACCAACTGTGGGACTCACTGACTCCCTACATCCTAAGAACAACACTGTCCCTGTTCACAGTACTTGCTCTCTGTCCCTCACCCTCAACTCCAGTGGCACTCATCTTCCCTGTTCAGGTCTCATCTGGGCTCAAAACAGCTTTTCACACATGGGGAACTAGAGGCAGACACAGCTGCTGGCCTGGAAACTGTAGGTGTGAGTATTAGCTTCTTTCTATGCTCTGTTTTCTTATCAGTCCTCATCCCCTTAGCTCGGACACACTTGCTATGGAGGGAATCACAACCCACCCTTCTAGCTCTGGCCTACCCACCTGGCCATCTAGCATGGTAGCTCTGTACTCATCTTCTACCTCAGTTCAGCCCTCTGCGTCCCGAGTGGTCATCGGAGACCTTGATTCAGGGAGAATGGAAACAAGACCATGAGTGAATATGCTGATACCTCCCTCACTGTTAAATCCACAGTAGCTGGCCAACATCATATGCCCACTAATCTCCAATGTAAAAGAGAAAGGTTTGCTGTGGCAGCAGATATAGCTCTCCATCCTTCCTTACCAGACCAAATGCTTCATCTGACCAGTGAGAAAGTAGACCCGATTCATGCAGAGATGCTGGAGACAACTGAGTTTGGAGAACTGAGAAATAAACTTGTTGAAATACTTCATCACTGGAACAGTCCTTTCAATACAGCTTGTATTCTCATAGACTCCTACGATAAGGAATTTTTGAAGATTTCTCATCTGGCCCAGGTAAGGTGCAAACCATGCCAGGGCTCCCAGCTGCCACCATGAATTCAGTTCCAGCTCCTGGATACAGTCTGGCTCAAATACTTTCAGGATCTCTATGATAGTATAGACAGGCAATACCCAAATCTGCAACTTTCTGCAGCCGAGCTGCAGAGAACTCTTCCTTGGCTTGGCCCACCGCAATAAGCAGGTATGATATCCATCAAGTTTGTGGAACTTGAGGCAAAGGTCTACTATTATCTTCAAGGGCTGCCTCACCTCTGGTCTTGGAATACCCTCCAGTTTTTGCTCTTTCCTTATGAACTGTGGCGAGCAGCCAAGATCTTCAGCTCCAACCCATTCATTCCAAAAGTTGTGGCGCATGGCCTGAAAACCCACCACTTTTAGCTTACACCTCCTGTGGTTACAACAGAGGCCAGTTTCAGAAGCCAGGCCAACACGGTTCTCAGGCCCTGGTTTTAGTCCACATCTCAAAGTCAGCTGCTCCCTTTGCGTACGGCTGGGGGCACGTGAAGGTTTTCATTCATGGGCTCTTCTAACCCTCTGCTGTATTCTCTCTAGTCTACTGCCCTTGAACCCAGTCTGGTCCCACTTCTGGTTTCAGTGTGGGAGGGAGGCATGGATAGGCTCTTTTTACTTAGGCTGCGTCTGTTCTAAGCTGTCCCCCCGTATCCCAGAGTCCCTTACCAGGCGCTCAGCAATAGCCAGCACCTCTACAGTTCACCAAAACAGTGCCATCAGGTATGTGGTCCAACTCTACTCTATTGTTCCTGACCCAGCTGTCTCTTCCTCGTACTGCCAGAGTCTCTCTTTTTCACTCCCTGGGTCTTACTCACCTGGGCCAAACCTGTGTGAGCAGCATATCCAGGCCATCTAGCACAGCCTTCAAGATCTCCAAATCGGGGGTCTTCATCAGCGATCCCACAGGGAGCCAGGGGTAGGGCCAGGCTGCCACCATTGCCTTCAGGGTCTTCAGGAATCTGCCAGTGAAGGCTTCCTTGAACAGTGGTAGGAACAGCAGCCTAGGCAGGTGCTGCAGAGCAGAGATGGCCAAGACCTCATCCTTCAACAAGCCCTGGACTGCCAAGTGCTGGAGTGTTGGTGGGTCCTGGAAGTTTATTCTGATGGCTCTTCAATAAGTATTCTGCAGAAGTTTCCAGAAAAAAAAAATATGCTTTTTTTGGTCAGGCCAAGGGTCACTGCTATGGCAATGAAGAAGACCTCAGTTTACCCCATTCCACCCGGCACCTCTTTGTCTCAAGAACAAACTCTTAATAACAGCATGGGGATCCTTTCACAGTACCCACATTCCCCACTACTGCATCCAATCTCAACCACTGCTCCTCTGAATCCATCCTCACTGGGAAGGGGTTATCTGGGAGTCTGAAGGCTGAGGCCTTCCTTTGATGGTGAATAGACTGTGCTGAGCTTTCTTGAGCATGTTTTTAACTCTAGCATACTTTCAAAGGAAGTAAAGAAACACCCTGTACCAAACCTTCCCACAGTGTCCATTCACCCTACTGACCCTGGCTGAAACAACCGAGGGAATTTGGGGCAGCATTATATATTGTCTGTCTTCAAACACTTTCAAGCCTGGTGTGGTGGTCCTCACCTGAACCAGCATTTTTTAATTAGGCAGGAAAACTGTAAACTCATGTTAACCTGACACAGAGACAGTCTGAAATGTAGAAACAGCAACAACCACAGCAAACTAAATAGTCAGTAAACTAAGAAAACAGCTGAGCCATCTCTCCAGCCTGCCCCCAAAATAAATTTAATTAAAACTCCTCAAGCTGAGCCAGCACTCGGGAGGCAGAAGCAGGCGGATCTCTGTGAGTTGGGGCTAGCCTGGTCTACAGAGTGAGTTCCAGGACAGGCTCCAAAGCTACATAGAGAAATAAAACAGTAAGCTAAAAAACAATAAAAAAAAAAATTTCCTCAAGCTGGGCTTGGTGGGGCATGCCTTTAATCCCAGTAGCCAGGAGGCACAGAGGCAGGTGAAGTTGGAGGCCAGCCTGGTCTTCATAGAGAGTTCCAGGCCAGCCAGGGGTCTTATTAACTAAAACTCCCTTAGTCTCTTGGGCTTTTAGTACCAACACAGGAGGGAACAGGTGGAGTACAGCAAGCTTTGAGGCCAGGTTGGGCTACACAGTGAATTCCTGTCCATCCTGTTCGTCTGGTATTAAAACAAGGAAATAAACTGCAAAATGCCTGGGGCTGGCTTTTACTCCCAGCACTTGGGAGGCAGAAGCAAGTGGATCTCTGTGAGCTGGAGGCCAGTCTGGGCTACAGAGTGAGGTCCAGGACTACACAGAGCAGTGATTCTCAACCTTCCTAATGCTGTGACCCTTTAATACAGTTCCTCATGTTGTGGTGACCCCAACCATGAAGTTATTTTCATTGCTACTTCATAACTGCCATTTTACTACTGTTATGAATTGTAATGTAAATATTTGGGAGATAGAGGGTTGCCAAAGAGGTTGAGACTCCTAAGTTGATAACCACTGACAGAGAGACCCTGTCTCAAAAAAAACTCACAAAACCAAAAAATACCACAACATAAACCAAAGCACAATTCAAGATCTTTGATCGGCTAACACCTATAAGCTCATCTGTTTCAAGCCAGAAGGTTTAAATTAAACACGGGGTCTCTCTACATAGCCTCTGCTGTCCTGGAACTCACCAGGCTGACCTTGAACTCAGAGATCCATCTGCCTCTGGGATCAAATACATGCACCACCATGCTACTCACATTTTTAATTCTAACACTCAAGAGACAGAGGCAGGAACATGGCAAATTCCAGACAGGCTGAGCTACATAGCCAGTACCAGGTTAGTATAAACAACATATCATAGGCAAGACTCTGCCTCAAGAAATAAAACAAACAAAATACAACAAAGATATTTGAGACGAAAGCAAGCTGTATTTACGGCAAAAAGCAATGTCTACGATCTTCTCATCAGAAGGAAATCAGAATTCCTTATGCCATCTTGGGTCTCATATGACCAGTGGAGAGTGGCTAGGCTGGGTGAGACAGTGTCCTGATGAAGTGAGTGACTTACCAGATGGAACACTGGTGGCAGGGTTCTGGATCCCAGCAGGACAGGAGGGGACTCCAGCACTCCGAGTGTCTTCTCTGGCTCCTTTGAGCTTTCGTTCACCTTTCCCCTCACAACTCCCCCTTGCAGCCCCACCCCCTAAACACAAACTGCCATCTGGTTGGACATCTGAGTCTCCACCCAGTTCATCCTATTTAGATAGTGACTTAATTATATATCCATGTAGCCGGGCGGTGGTGGTGCACACCTTTAATCCCAGCACTCAGGAGGCAGAGGCAGGTGGATCTTTGTGAGTTCAAGGCCAGCCTGGTCTACAGAGTGAGTTCCAGGATAGGCTCTAAAAGCTACACAGAGAAACCCTGTCTCGAAAAACAAAACAAAACAAAATGTATATCCGTGCAAGAAAGAGTAAACTGAGACTTGGGTGAAAGGCCAATTTATGGACTCACTTCACAGTGAGTTTTATTAATAAGTGATGTTACAGTTTTGACTATGCTACCCAAAAGGTTTAATCTGTTCGTTATACAGTCAGAAAAAGCAAAGTCTGAAAGTATTCCTTCCAGAGAGGGACCTCTGTCCATGCTAAAATTGCAACTGTATTCTGGAGTTAAAAGCTTTTTAATTCCAGCACTTGGGAGGCAGAGACAGGCAGATCTCTGAGTTCCAGGCCAGCATGCTTTACATAGAGAGTTCCAGGACAGCCAGGGCTATGTAGAGAGACTCTGGCTTAAAAAAAAAAAAAAAAAAAAAAAAAAAACTGTCAGAAGCCTGTAGTGGCCATTCAGAAGACTGAGGTAGAATTGCTAGAGCTCACTGTCCTTATGGCAGAAAGAGAATACAACCTTGGTTTCCCCAGAAAGTAAAGTTTCAGATGGTATCAACTCAGCAGAGGTCCTTCAGAGGGTGAAAGCATAGGCCCATGGGCAGCCAGCATCATGGGAAGTGGATTGTGTCCAAGCCTTGAAAGCTCCTAAGAGTGCCATCTGTGGCAATTTGGAGTGTTGGAAGGAAGCAAGGTGAGGAATATATCCCGGGCAGCATGGTGGCCACGACCTGGAACCCTTTCAGATTTAGCCCCATGGGGATGCTTCCCAGGCAACATTGAGTCCCAGAGTCTATTGCCCTTGAACCTACAAGAACACCATTTCCAACACAAGTGAACGTTAATGAGAGCAGGACCCAGAGATACAGGCTGTAATCTAGGAAGGAAGGAAGCTGAGGTAGGAAGATTACTAATTCGAGGCCTGCCTGAAATACAGGGTAAGTTCAGAATCTAGACTGCTCTCAATGAAAAGTTGCTACAGCCTCAAGTAGTTGGAAGGAGTTCACCACTGTGCCTGGCTAACAACCACAAGATGGCTGGGTGGTTAAGAGTATCTATGTCCTTGCAGAGGATCTGGGTTTGATTCCCAGTACCCACACGGGGGCTCACAACCACATGTAACTCCAGGTCCAGGGAATGACACCCTCTTCTGGCTTCCCGGGCACTGCATGGACATGGCACACATACAGACAAGCAGGTAAAACACTCATACATGCTTTGGCAGTGAGCATACTTTTTAGAAACAGACATAGGCTGGGCGGTGGTGGCACACACCTTTAATCCCAGCACTCGGAAGGCAGAGGCAGCAGATCTCTGTGAGTTCGAGGCCAGCCTGGTCTACAGAGCGAGTTCCAGGACAGGCTCCAAAGCTACACAGAGAAATTTTGTCTCAAAAAAACCAAAAAAAAAAAAGGAAAAAGAAAGAAACAGTCATAGTCTTTAGAAAACATCAGAATTTATTGAATACCAATAAATCCACATACTACATCAATTTTGTTGTCTATAATCCACTACGTACTATGATTTTACAGGCTAGTCATAGTCACTAACAATCCAACAATTTTCTGCAATCTTAATCACACATTACACTTCAGAGAATGCTATGTAGGCTACAGTGTCGCTTAGAAAGAGTCAAAGGATTGGAGATGTCAGGCTTGCTGGAGCAGGCTTTAATCCCAGCACCGAGAGGCAGGGGCAGACCAGGGTTTTCTGTGAATCGAGTCTAGCCTGGGTAAATACCAAGTTACAGGAATACCAAAAGAGACAATCTCAAAAAAACAAAAGCAAACAATTAGAGAGTCAGGCTGTTGACGCGGTAGCTCAGTGGGTAGAATGCAGAATCCTTGCCTGGCAAACAAGAAGCTATGGGTCTGGGCCAGAGAGTTGGCTCAGTAGGTAAAGAGACAGCCAACCCAGTTCAATTCTCAGGTCCCACCAAGAGAACCAACTCCTACAAGTTGTCGTGACCCACCCACCCCCAACACACACACATGCACCACTGTACATGTAAACACACGCTATGTACATAAAAGGCTATGGGCTCCATCCCCTAAAAAGCATCAAACCAGGCGTGACGTTTACACTTGTACTCCCCGACAGTCAGGAGGCAGAGACTGTAAGAAACTGATGAAGCACCCAGCACACTAAGAATCAGGGCGCAGGAACCCAGCTCAGTGGTACAGCTCTTCCTCACAGCATGTGAGGCCAAGCTCAATTCCCACTACTGAATTAAGAGAAGGCAGCCCTGCACAGGGGCACAGACCTTTACTTAATCCAGGTGGATTTCTGACTCAGAGGGCAGGCTAGCCTACTTAGTGAGTTCAGGATAGCCAGGGCTGTGGAGAGAGCTTGTCTCAAAAAAGAAAAGTTCAGACATAGATGCCCGAGCCTGTAATCGGGTCAGCAGAAAACAGGCAGACCCACGGGAGCTCTCCGGGCAGCAGGCTCCAGTGAACCATCAAGCCTCTGGTTCCACGAGAGCCTTGTCAGGGGAATCAGAGAAGGATGGAGGAAGATGCCTGATGTCTTCCACAGCCTCGCTTGTAGACACATCACATTAGCCACACAAAAAAATTAAAGAGATCCGTCAGCCAGGGTGTTGTGCTGTAGCCCAGGGACAGAGTTGGGAGCTCACTGCACCCCACGGTCTGATGACACAGATCAGCAGATACTGCCATGGCCCAGTGTTTGATGTCCCTCTTTACATGATGGGGGTGGGGGTGGGGAGGGTGGTTGGGGTGGGGACTACAACTTCAATGGTCTGGAGTGTTTAGTAATGTCATAAAAGCTGATTTTTTTTTTCCTGCTAGGGTTTATGTCTACTCGCCCATATATTCCTGGTTCCACTACTAAGCTCATAAGTGGCAGTATTTTATAAGTGTAAATACATGATTTACGTGTCACAGTAATGCTGGGTGGCGGCTGACTCACAGACAAGGCAGTCATCTAGCCCCAGGAGTACAAACCATTTTTAAATTATTTTAGAGTTGTGTCATGAGTGTCTTGCCTACATGTATGTCTATGCACAAGTATGTCTCAAGCCCCCAGAAGCCAGAAGAAGGCAACAGATCCTCTGTAACTAGAATTATGGATGATTGTGAGTTAATGTGGGAAATCAAACACAGGTCTAATGCAAGAGCAGCAAGTGCTCTAAAAGTGCCGAGCCATCTCTCCAGCCCCCACAAAGTGCTGCTGTATAACATGCTACTGTTGTTGGCTGAGGGACAGAACAAGCCCCAGGATCAGTTAAAAGACAGAGAAGCAAGTCTGACGGTACAAGCCTAGACTCAGGTCGAAGAAGGTAGAGGTTGGACAACCAAAAGTCATAGGACCTTATAAGATCTGAAGGGGAAACCAGGTTAATCATCCAGGTAGGACTGATGGTCCCTGTGTAAAACCATGTGTTGTGTGTCCTCTCACTGACACCTGTGTGTTGCCTTTTGCCTCCCAGTGCCCACAGGAGAGTCTGATATTTGCATCTCATTAGATAGGCATCCAACAAGTCCCAACACATACGCACATCATGACTCACATCCTTCAAAGCAGGAGGCATAAAACAAAGGCATGCTCAGGCTGCCCAACAGTTCTCCCCACATCTATAAACTCAACACAAGGCTGAACAGTCATCCCAAGGGTCTTGGTCACTGTGATCATCACAGCTTGGGATAAGGAATATCTGTGACCCTTGATACCTCAGCCTGATCTTGTGATGTCAACTCCCTCAAGATCACACGAAGACAGATAGTTTCCATGGAAGTTAAGCCGGGTGAGCTGGGTACAGTGTCTCAGGGCAGGCAGGATGGCTTGGAGTTGGGAGTCCATCAGTTGACAGCCCTCCAAGTCCAGGGTAATCAAAGTAGATGCAGTTTTGAGTAACAGAACTCGCAGGGGCTCTAGGCTGAAATTAGTCAGTTTGATCCATTTCAAAATCAGGTGTTTTAGCTGACTGGTACACAGGAACTCACACATATGGGTCCAGTCTGATTTTGAGAGAAAACAGTCAGTCACCAACAGCGTCTCTAAGGGTGTCTTTAGCCACCTAAAAGAAAACAAGAAGACAGTTCTGGGAATATGCAGGTGGTCCAAGATCTTTCTAATCACATGATGAAAGTCAGCAGCCACTCTGCTCCAAGATGAGAATCTGCTCACCCAAATCTGTACTGAGGCCTGCCTGTCACCATCGCTGCTGGATCAGCTCAATCCAAGACAGCAATTCCTTTCCACACTCACACAGCGAAGACCAATGCAGACAAGAGCTGGCTACGTGTGTGGGTTCACTGACCTGTCACCTCACAGCCTGTTCCTGTTCACAATGCTTCACCCTGACCCTGAGTCTCAACTCTGACATCACATTTCCCATCTACTCACCCTCTCTGAAGTCAAAACGAAGCTGGGTATGGTGGTACACACTACCAGGGAGCTGAGACAAGAGGAGGACTCAGGGGAGTACAGGCCAATTTTATTCCCAATCTGGACTACACACACGACCTTGTCTCAAAAACCAGCCTGGCCGGGTGGCGGTGGCGGCGGCGGCGGCGGCGGCGGCGGCGGCGGCGGCGGCGCACGCCTTTAATCCCAGCACTCGGGAGGCAGAGCCAGGCGGATCTCTGTGAGTTGGAGGCCAGCCTGGGCTACAGAGTGAGTTCCAGGAAAGGCACAAAGCTACATAGAGAAACCCTGTCTCGAAAAAAAACAAAACAAAAAAAAAAACCAAAAAAAACAACAACAACAAAAAAACCCCAGCCTGTCCTTGATGGAACTGGAGGCAAGCTGAGCAGAGCTGTGCTTCTGCACAGTACTCCCCTCTACAATGTCCTCTTTTTCCTTTACATCAGAACCCAATCGTACTAGATCTCATTTCTGAGGAGGCTTCCCAGCATGGTACCCCTTTTGAAACCAACCCCAGCTTGGCCCTACTCCTCTGTATTAGTGGTTATGTGAGGCCCCTCTCCAGGACAGCAGATGCAAAACAATGCCCTGATATTCTAATGGGTTGGCAATGTTAATCTGCCAGGGGCTGCAGACAGCAGGTGGCCACTAACGTCTAAAGGAACAAGGCTTTGCTTTATTCTGAGGAGAAACCTGACCACCCCTCCTTACCAGAATAGCTCGTCCAGGTGACCCCTTAGGAAGAAGACATTATGTAGATGCAGGCTCCGGAGGTGCGTCAGGTTGACAAACTGAGAGGTGAACTGGGTGATGACCCGTTGTTTCTCCACTGGGGTGAGAAAGAAGCCGGACCGGAGGTGGCAGAGAATAAGACTGCGCAGGTGCCTCATGCGGCCCAGGTAAGGGGAGAAGTTAAGCAGGCAGGCAGGATTATTCATGTAGTACAAACTCAGTTTCTGGATAGAGTCCAGATCCAATATCTCCAAGACTTCTCTGTGGTAGTGAACGGACATAGACCAGATCTGTAGGTGGCCACAGCACAGACTCATCAGACCTTCCCTCCGACCCACCCACTTAACAATGAAGGACTCTACAGCGTACAGTGGGCCTCTCTTGAGGACCAGGTTTATCACCACCTTCACCAGCGGCTTCATCTCCGTTCCTGAATGATCCACCCCTGCTAGATTCTCACTCCAGTCACTAGCCATGAACACAGACCACTTGTCCCACATCTTCAAAGGCATAAACCGTAAATCCAGCACTTTCAGTCTGCACCTCCTGTGGGTAAAACCGGGAAGAGTCTCGGCATAAAGGCAGTAACCACTGTCCTATCCCCATGCCCTTCTCCTTGAATCCAGCCCAGTCCCACTTCTAGTAACTGGGAAGCAGGGACAGAGTCTTTCAGCCACTGCCGATTCATGATCCTGCATCTGCCACAGCCCTTTCCCAGATGGCTCAGCAATGGCCAAAGCCTCTGTAGTTCTCCAAGCTGGTACCACCAAAAGCGTCCGCCCCCTCCAGTGTCTATCCTCTCTCCCCCATTCTACCCGATTCCATCTGCGTCTGCTTCCTTATTCCCAAGGCCTTCTTTCTTTGGGTCTCACTCACCTGTGACGAACCTTCTGGAAAAGCAGGCCATCAATCCCAAACAGGATAATCTCTAAGATTCTCCTGTAGGCACCCTTCCTCATGATCATGGCTCCCAGTGGGAGGCAGGGGAAGGGCCAGACCCTCACCATTGCCATAAGGATGCTAACGTATCTCCTTCTGCAGGCCTTTTTGAACAGTGATGGGAAGAAATATGAGGGCACACCATCCAGATCAGAGAAAGCCAAGGCTGGGTTCCTCAGGAGGCTGTCCTCTGCCAGCTCCTGGAGTGTGGGTGGGGACTTGCAGCTCATCCTAATGGCTCTTCAGGAAGAAAGTTCCTGGGGCAACATTTAAAAAGACATCCTTTCAAGTAAGTGCTGAGGCACTTTTCTCACCCATGACAGGAACTAACATGTCAGGGCCACAGTCACCGCCCTGAGAGTGGCAGAGACCTCAGTTTAGCTCACTCCACTCAGTACTCCCCTGACCACAAAGCCATCGAACTTCCTGCTGGCCCCAGAGTATGGTCTCTCAAGTATCCATGGCCACAGTTCACCTCACTACCATTCACTTCCAGTTGG
Organism: Peromyscus attwateri; assembly: GCA_902168425.1. Lineage (NCBI taxonomy): Eukaryota > Metazoa > Chordata > Mammalia > Rodentia > Cricetidae > Peromyscus > Peromyscus attwateri. Next base: position 27,692 of record CABHPP010127208.1, read on the forward strand.
GGCACTGGGTTCCATTCCCAGTGGGAAGTGAGTTCCGTGCACTCTAGAAACTAAACTCCAGCTCCCTGGGGAAACATGTCTCATTCAATACCCTGTTATGGCTGGGAGTGGGGGCTCACAGCTGACATCCCAGCATTCAGGAGGCAGAGATTTACCGTCAGTTAGAGGCCAGCTTTTGGGGGGTGTGGGGGGGCCCCCCGAGGAGAGGGAGTAGCAATAACTATTAGAAAGAAGGAGTGGTAGCTAGCGGTGTGGTGACAGCTGAGAGTGGTGGTAGACCTGTAATCTCAGCATTTAGAATGCAGAAGAATCAGGGCTTAGAGGCCAGCCTCAGGTACAGAGCAAATTAGATGGTAGCCTGGGTCACATCAGACCCTATCTTAAACAAGAAATTATAATACTATGTCTCCAAGCCGGAGAGTTCTTAGACTATAATTTAAGGACATACGAAATAAGAAACGGAGTACTCTAGAGTCGGGGGGATCTCCTGAGTTTGAGGCCAACTAGGGCTACACAGTGACATTTTGTCTCAATAAATAAATAAATAAATACATAAATAAATAAATAAATAAATAAGTATCTTTCTTATCTCAACTCCTAAATAGAAAACACTATGAATCCATTCCCAGTTTCAGGCACAATGAAGAGGAAGTTTCACCTTCTCTGGTGCCTGTGCTCAGACACCTAGTGGTCTACCGCTGGCAATGAGTGATGCAGACTGAGAATCACTTACTCCCACTGCCAACAGTTTTCTAAAACACAACTACCGCATCCACACTGGCAGCTGGATAGCTATGTTAACATCCGAATTTTTGTGTCTGTTGGAGACAAGGTCTCCCTGTATGTAGCCTTGGCTGGCCTCAACTCACTATGTGGGCTCGACACCCAGCTCAGTGGTTAAGAGAACATGTTCTTTTTTTTTTTTTTTTTTAAAGATTTATTTATTTATTATGTACACAGAAGAGGGCACCAGATCTCATTACAGATGGTTGTGAGCCACCATGTGGGTGCTAGGAATTAAACTCAGGACCTCTGGAAGAACAGCCAGTGCTCTTAACCTCTGAGCCATCTCTCCAGCCCTGAGAACATGTTCTTGCAAAGGATCTGGGTCCAGTTTCTCAGTACCTACCTGGTAGCTCACAACCATCCATTACTCCAGTTCCAGAAGAGCCCACTTCAGAGCTCCAAACACTCATATGGTGCCCATAAATACATGCAGGCAAAACACTCACACATAAAATGAATGTCTTTTTTAAAAAATTCACTATGTAGACCAGGCTGGCCTCCAATTCACAGAGATCCACCTTACTCTCTGCCTGAGTACTGAGATCAAAGGTGTGCACCACCAAGCCTGGCCAGCAACTTTTTGTTTTGTTTTGTTTTTTGAGACAGGGTTTCTCTGTGTAGCTTTGGAGCCTGTCCTGGATTTTTTTTTTTTTTTAAGATAGTGCTTTTACTATGTAGCCTCGGGGCCCTGAAACTCAGATATCCAACTGCCTGCAGAATTAAAGGGAATATTTTGATCCAATCTATTAATTGCTTTATTTACCATATTATACATGAAATGGCAAGCCTCCTACCTTCAAGGACTAGGAAGGCAGGCAGGCACTAACAGTCAAACTGAATTTTTATTTTAATATCTGAGCAGGCATGTTTATATTATTTTTGTGGTGCTGAGAACTGGACTTGAGTGTCATACATGTCAGGGCATTTTTACTAGTGAGCTACATTAGCAAACTCCCAATTAAATATTTATTTTCCCATTCATTTATTTACTTATTTATTTCTTGATTCTTTGCCACAGGGTTTCTCTGCATAACAGCCCTGCTAACTGGGCCTTTTTACTAGTGAGCTGTATCACCAAGCTCCCAGTTAAATATTGATTGATGGATGGATGGATGGATGGATGGATGGACTGATTGGTTGAGACAGGGTTTCTTTGTGTAACAGCCCTGGATAACTTGGAACTCACTTTGTACATGAGGCTGGCCTCAAACTCAGAGATCAGCCTGCCTCTGCCTCCAGAGTGCTGGAATTAAGGGCATGCACCACCACTCGAGGGATCAGAAGTTCAATTCATTCCTCAGTATATAGGCTCAATGACTCAGCATTTAATCCTAGCATTCCAGAGAAATATGCCTGCCTGGATAGGCAAGTCTCCAGTGGGCATCTAGATTAACACGGAATGATTCGGGCTCAATCCTCCCGCCTCGGCCTCAGGGAGCAGGTGAAATTATCGTCTGCTACCACTAAGGTAATTAAGGAACAAAGTGACATACCAGAGATGGACAGCGGAGAGATGTCTTCTCCTGACCGCAGCAGGACCAAGATGTAACTCCTGGCTCGAGGACTCTGTCTTCTTCGGTTCCTCGGTTGCCCTGCCTGGCCTGGAACTCAGAACCAGGCTGGCTTCAAACTCCCAGGGACCTGCTTGCACGCCTCCGGCTGCTGAAGCTTTTTTTTTTTTTTTTTTTTTTTTTTTTCCCTCCAGACAGGGTTTCTCGTGCAGCCTCGCTGAAGCTTTTACAGGAACTTTCTACTTCCACACCCCCAAGCAAGCTCAGACCTTAATACAAACCGCCACCTGATTGGATGTTTCAGTCTCCACCCACTTTGTTTTTCTCCAATTGAATCTAGAGCCGGATGTGACAAGAAGACCCTTTTAACACCAGCGCTCTTGAGGTTGAGGCAGGTGCGTCTCCCTGACTTTGACCCCAGCCTATTCTAACTAAATATTGACTTCCAGGCTCCAGCCAGGACTACTTGATAAAAGTCTGTCTTTTTCTTTTTTCTTTTTTTGGTTTTTCGAGACAGGGTTTCTCTGTGTAGTTTTGGTGCCTGTCCTGGATCTCGCTCTGTAGACCAGGCTGGCCTCGAACTCACAGAGATCCGCCTGGCTCTGCCTCCCGAGTGCTGGGATCAAAGGCGTGCGCCACCGCCGCCCGGCTAAACTCTGTCTTTAAAAAAAAGAAAAAAACAAAAAAACAAGCGGGGTAGGGCAGTGTCCATCTTTAATTCCAACACTCAGGAGGCAGAGGCAGGAGGATCATGGTGAGTGTGAGGCAGTCTCGGTATACACAGTAAGCTCCCAGACAACAACTCTGTCTCTCTCTGCCTCTCTGCGCCTCCCCCCCCCCACAGTGTTTGAATCTGATCTGTGTTCCCCAAAGGTAAAGAATTAAGATGGGGTTAAAGTCAAGGCTCATTCAGGGATTCACTCCACAGAGATTCTTCAGTATGTGAGTGGCACAGTTTTGAAAGAAAGAGCAAAAGTTTAGTCTGTTTCTCATTAGAAAAAGAAAAAGCAGCAGACACAGTGTCAGAGCACTTTTATACGTGGAAGGAGGAGAATCCAGGACAGATCAAGCTACATAATGACAGTCCAACCTGGGCTACATGAGACCCAGTCTCAAAAATAACTGATACACCTGATGTCATTCTTACAAGATTCTTTAGCCACTAAAAACCAATAAAGATAATCCACAGTGAAGCAGCCTGAGGAGGACAGCCAGATCCTGCCACAGAAAACATTAGCAACTCTTGTATCCAGCATCATTGTGGTTTTTCCCTTTTACTTTGTCTTACTGAGACAAGGCTTTGGTATAAGTCATCCAGGTTGGTCTGGAACTTGCTATGTAGACCAGGCTGGCCCCGAGAGGTGATCCTACTGTCTCAGCCTGTCCAAAGCTGGTTCACAGAAGAGAGACACCACACACAACTGGCAAGCCAGGTTCGAGACTCATGCTTCACCACGCCTGGTTTTTAGATACTAGGTGTCAAACTCAGCACTTCCTTGATGCTAGGTGTGCTTCCTACTAACTGAGGTACACCCTCAGCCTCAGGATGTGGGGGTTTATAGAGGGACAGAGATGTAGGGTGAAATCTGCCCAGAGCAGAGATTAGAAACCTTAGAAGCTGTGAAAGAACAGCTTAAACCCAACATGATCCTTGCAGGAGATACAGCCTTCATTTCCCCAAAAGGTGGGGGGTGAGAGATGGGGACCGAGTGTCAGATGCAATCAACTCAATCACAGACTTGAGGGGAGAAAAATCCAGATTGGGATCAAGGCTAGAGAGCAGCACTGGGGACCAGACCTGGGGGATCAGATGTGTCCAAGTCTTAAAGCCACTGAGGGAACAGGCCAAGCCTCCCTGGAATAATGGTGAAGAGTGAGACAGCAGGGCCTGTGTCCCTGCACCTGTTCATCCATGGTGCCGATCACCTAGAGTCTCTGTTTTCACAGTCAGGGCTCTTCCCAGGCAACCCTGGGCCCAAGTCAGCATCCTCAGACCTTTGAGATATAAGAGCCTCATCAGAGGCACACAGAATCTTAGAGTGTTGGGGTGTGTGTGGAGGGGGGGGCGGCAATTCAGGAATCAGGAAGGACACACATACGGGGAAATGCAAAAGCAAAGTCAGTAAAGTGTTTGGGGTTGGGGTGCAGCTGAGAGCCTTGCTGTGAATTCCCCAGTGAGCAACTGGAGTGTGCCTTAACAGTGGAGACTTTAGGTGGATCCACAGAACTACAAAGAGGGAGGGAGGGAGAGAGGGAGGGAGGGAGGGAGGGAGGGAAGGAGGGAGGGAGGGAGATGAATACAGGACCTAGAGTCACAAAGGTGCTGTTTAAAATTATTATTACCTTGTTGGAAAGTCCCTAGTCATAGTTCCAAGTTAGTTGCTGCTTGTGATTGGCTGAGGTGAGGTTTTTGCCTCTGCCATCAGCCTTATCAGAAATGACCATATTCAATTTCAGGAGTGCTTACTTTAAAGTGACTTTTAAGGCCTAATTGTTGCTTTATGTTAAGGATTCTCTTCTTTGCAGTAGGGTACCAATGAGACAGGGTCTCACTGTGTCACTGTGTGGCCCTGGCTTGATTGGAACTAGCTGTGGAGTCCAGGCTGACCTCCAATTGACAGGAACCAGTTCCCCAGCTGAGTGTTGAGATCAAAGGCGTGTGTCACCATATCTGGCCTGAATATTTACTTTAGATAGTGTCTCTAGTATTCCAAACTGGCCTTGAACTCCTGATCCTGCACTGAGATTATTCAGGTGTGCAGCACACACTGACACATCCAATCTTATCCTTCCTTCTTTCCTTCCTTCCTTCCTTCCTTCCTTCCTTCCTTCCTTCCTTCCTTCCTTCCTTCCTTCTTTCCTTCCTTTCAACAACTCATCTTTAATATCAGTTTGTTTGTTTCTCCAGACAGGGTTTCTCTGTGTAGCCCTGGCTGTCCTGGAACTTGCTCTGTAGACTGTGTAGGCTGGCCTCGAACTCAGAGATTAGCCTGCCACTGCTTCCAGAGTGATAGGATTAAATATGTGCGCAACCACAGCCCAAGTATGGAGTTTAGTTTTCTGGTTTTTATATCAATTTGTCACCTACGTCATCAAGAGTTGATCCTTTTAGGATGCTTATTTGTTGGTTTGTTCATTTTGTTTTGTTTTTAGACGAGGTCTCCCTATATAGTCCTGGCTGTTCTGGAATTCACTATGTAGACCCGACTGGCCTTGAACTCATAGAGATCCACCTGCCTCTGCCTCCTGAGAGCTGCAATTAAAGGTTTGCACCACCTAACCCACCTTAGACTTGGTTTTTAAACCTAGCACATCTGAGGCACTGGCCGCCATCCTCGGGCTTCATAAAGAAAAATGGTACTAATATATTTCATTGTGAAATATGCAAACAAATGGCTTGTATACACATTCACAAGTCTATAATGATGTACACAGTTAGAAAAAAAATAGTACAATGGGGGCCAATATGCCTACCCACCCTCATCCCGGGGATACAGTGTCCCAACCTGCTTTTGCTGGTCCTATCCCCCTATTGTTCCTAACCCATGATAAAAATGGCCAAGAGACATTCAATTGAATTAAGGGTTGAAAATCCACCAGGAATAAAAGACAGATTTAACATCTAAAAACCACCTGATAGGCACTCAGGTGTAGTGGTACACAGCAATAATAATCCTATGCAATCCCAAGGTAAGGGAGGCTTTTGGAGGCCCCTGGCTACATAGCTGACTTTGTCTCCTAAATAGGTCGGGGGGTGGGGTGGGGGGGGGAGGTGGGATGGGAGTATAGTTCAGTGGTGGAGTGCTTGTATAGCATGCAGAAGACTGGTTCAATTCCTAATACCACCACCAACAACAAACAGCTGGACTTGATCAGGACAGCAGTGGCGCACACCTCTAATCCCAGAACTCAGGAGGCAGGAGAATCTCTGTGAGTTCAAAGCCAGCCTGGTCTACAGAGCAAGTTCCATGACAGCCAGGACTACACAAAGAAACTCTGTCTTGAAAGAAAGAAAGAAAAGAAAAGCTGGACTTGATTAGTTGATACTAGACACTGGATCAGACCTGCAGTTCCAGCACTTAGGAAGTTTATTAAGTAATAAAAACAGAAAGAGAGAATGTAAAACGTCATCAAGTCAAGTCCTCAAATCATCCAGCAGATATGCACTGGGGAAGCCCCTTTGAGGCAGCCAGCTGGGGTCCCTAACTGAGAGAGTCCCAGGCAGAGAAAAGCGTTCACTCTGGTAAGGCTTATAAGTAAAACGACGTATAGCAGTAGAGATGACGTCATCACGTCAGGCCCTCCGGATATCCGGCAGTTTCAGTCGGGGAAGTGGAGGCAACCAGCTGGAGTTTCCAGTGGTTTTCCCTCCATGGATGAAGGTCTCTTTCCCAGTCCAGGCATGTTTACATCATGGTTTCCTCTTGAGCTGCTCCCAAAGACTTCATGTTTTTACTCAGGATAGTTTTCTGTTCTCTTCCTTCATGTCAGAATTTGGGGGAGGAGGGATGTCCTGGCCAGCCCATCCCCAGACCTTCAAGGATACTTTGAGACAAATGTGCATGTATCTGAAATGGGGAGTGGAAGGCGGGCAACCCCACTTCCAGAGCCAGCTCCCCAGTGAGCTCAAACAACACATGACAATTTACCAATATAATGTGTATTACACTCCACTGCCCTTTCTTCAAATTTATTTCGTGTGTGTGCCCATATGTCTGCTTACCACCAGTGTACAGGATCCTCAGAGGTCAGAAGATGGGTCAGATCCCCTAGAATTAGAGTCACAGAGGTTGGGAGACACTAGGTGGGTGCTGGGAATTGAACTTGGGTCCTCTGCCATGAGTGCTTTTTATAGCTGAGTCGTCTCTCTGGGCCCCTCCAATACCCTTTTGGTTTCCTTCCACTTTCCAAATAGTCTCTCTACTTTGATGTCTTTGCGAGGGGGAACCTAGTGAGTGTCTTTAGGGTTACCTCCTGGAGTATGGATGAGAAGCTATTTACAGGAACATGGGTTGCCTTACCAGTGACTAACACCACTGAAGAAATGTTCTTAGCATCCATTACTGCCTACAGATTCTTAGAGGGGGTGGGGCTTCCCCATCTCCATTCACATCTGTTAGACTTGGACAGCAATGACACCTTATGATACATAGTTTGGTAAAACAGCAGATAATAGGTTGGGTACCGCCTCCTCGTAGTGCTTCAAATTTACACAGGCATTACCAGCTGAGGATTGTGAGACAGGACTTGCCCTGGGGAGATGTAACACATACATCTATCTACCCATCCCAGATAGGCAGCCTGTGACACAGTTGGATCCCACCAAAGTCCAACTTGGTGAATCAATATGTTTTATTGGAGTTTACAGGAATATGGGTAACAATGTGTTTCAGGGTTAGTTACAGGAATATGGGCGAGGGGCTGCTTACAGGAGCAGAAATGACTCAAAGACAGCTGCATCACCAAAGCCCATCGCAGTATGAATGACAGCTCACAGAAGCTGGAAACAGGAGCGCACTGCACAGCCTGCAGGCCGCTCAACAGGTTGGAGATGTCCTTCCCAGGTGTCTCAGTTGGCCTGGGTCTCTTCTAGGCAGCTCAGCTCGTTTCTGCTTCTTCGAGACTGCTTGGCTGGTATGAGAGTCTTGCAGAAGTCTCTATTGTTTACTCTCAGGAGGGAGGGGCCTAGTGAGTCTTGTCAGTTTCAGCAACTTCCTGAAACTATTTAGAGTTTTTTTTTTTTTTTGCTTTCTGTCTTAAGAAACTTCCTTGCAAGATGGAGTATTCCAATCTGGGAGGAAACTGCTACATGATACTAATCTGAACAGCTGGATTCCAAAGTTCCGTTCTCATGTTAAAAAATATTTATTTTTGTTTTCTGTATGTGAACATATGTGCCTGATGCTCATAGAGGCCAGAAGAGGGCATCAGATCCCTTGAAACTGTGAATCACCATCCAGGTGCTGGGATTCAAACTTAGGTCCTCTGAAAGAGTAGCAAAAGATGGGGGCTGGAGAGATGGCTCAGAGGTTAAGAGCACTGGCTGCTCTTCTAGAGGTCCTGAGTTCAATTCCCAAAAACCACATGGTGGCTCACAACCATCTGTAATGAGATCTAGTGCCCTCTTCTTGTATGCTGGAATACATGCAGACAGAGCACCATATACATAATAAAAAAATAATAATAAATAAAAACTAAATAGATAAATACATCTTTAAAAAAAGAAAAGAAAGTGTTCATCGACCAGAGATGGAAAGTCAGAAGGAAAACCTTAAAAAAAAAAAAAAAAAAAAAGCTACCTCTTCAACGCCCAGTTACGTTCTTGATTTCATCTGTTCCAGCCAGTGCACCCTCTGCCTTCTGGAAAACCAGGAGCAACATCTCCATCACTGACACTTCATCCTACTCTGCAATCCAGACTGACCAGGATTCCACCATGTAGCTCAAGCAGGCCTCAGACTCACAGTGAAGCTTTTCCATTGGCCTCCCAAATCCAAGCCCCAAGCCTGCCCCCACCTGTTGGTGGTCTGGGAGACCGTGTCTCCTGTTGCCCAGGGTGGCCTCAGACCTGCTATGTGGCTGAAGAAGACTCTGAACTTCTCGTTCTGCTGGCTCTACCTCCTTAGTCCTGGGACCATCGGCCCGGCCACCTTACCTGGCTTATGCAAAGGAACCCAGGGCCTTACACAAGGCAGGCAGGCATCCACCACTGGCCCTGTCACCATGTTAAGGGACTCAAGCTATTCTCTTGCCTCACCTTTCTCTGCAGCCACCACAGCCAATGCCTGCCACAGCCTGTAGCTGGTTCCTTTCTTTCTTTCTTTTTTCTTTTTTTTTCTTTTTTCTTTTTCTTTTTTGGTTTTTTGAGACAGGGTTTCTCTGTGTAGCTTTGCACCTGTCCTGGAACTCGCTTTGGAGACCAGGCTGGCCTCGAACTCACAGAGATCCGCCTGGCTCTGCCTCACGAGTGCTGGGATTAAAGGCGTGTGCCACCACACCTGGCCTGTAGCTGGTTTCTAAACTCCAGAACAGATTCACAACTGTGACAAAGCCAAAGGCCTTTTGTTTTTTATTTTTATTTATTTATTTATTTATTTATTTTGAGACAGAGTTTCTCTGAGTAGCTGTCCTGGAACTCACTTTGTAGACTATGCTGGCCTCTAACTCACAGAAATCCACCTGCCTCTGCTTTCCCAGTGCTGAGATTAAAGGTGTGTGCCGCCACCACCTGGCGACAATATTTTCAACTTTATATTTTATGTCTATTTAAGAACAGATTAAATCCGGGCTGACACACACTCAGAACTACTTTGTTCATATAAGAATAAAATATTGGGGGCTGGAGAGATGACTCAGCAGTTCAGAGCACTGATTGCTTTTCCAGGGACCCAGGTTCGATTCCCACCACCCACATGGCAGCTCACAACTGTCTGTAACTCCATGATCTGATACTCTCACACAGACATACATGCAGGCAAAACACCAGTGCACATAAAAAAACAAATAAATTATTTAAAAAGAAGAATAAAACATATTTAGGTCACCAGGATATACACATATATATGAATATATGTACAACACTCACACACCACACACACACACACACATACACATACACACTGTATCCAATCAGATAGCAGCATGTGTTGCGAGGTGGGACTACAAGGTAGCTGTGGTAGTGATGGTGTATACCAGCTTTAGAAGAACCAGAGCCCCAGGGGCTGAGTCACCGCCTGGCCCTGCCTGGAATAGGAGCATGTAACCACTGTCCGTCTTGGGTAAGTCCCTCACCTCCATCAGGACACCCCATCTCCACCAGCCTAGACAGTGTCTTCTTCGGTGACATTAGATCTGAGACAGCACAGGGAACTCTGCCTTCTCTGTCTTCAAATGAGCAGACTGAGGATTCTGCTCTGACTCCAAGTACAGCTTGGTCTTCATCTCAACAAACCATCCTTTTCGTTTGTGGACTTGTTGGTCTGTTTGAGAGAGAGCCTTCCTGTGTTGCCCAGGATGGCCTAGAACTGGTCATGTAGTTCAGGCTAGACTCAAACTCCAAACCCCCCTGCCTCAGCCTCTTGAGTGCTGGGCTTACCAACATGTGCCACCATGCCTGGGTTCATATCAAGTCACTATTTTTCCTGTAGTTTTTGAGACAGGGTCTCACTCTGGTAGCCATGGTGGCCTTGGACTCAGGATAATTTTCCTGTTTCAACCTCCTTGTACCTGGAATTCCTAGTGTGAACTACTGTGTTGTCCTTTTGTTTATTTCCACTTAAAATATCCTTTAAATAAATATCTTAGGTTCTTCTATTTCCTTTTTATTACTTTTTAAAAAACAAAGCTGCCATGCAGTGGTAGGGAACACCTTTAATCCCAGCACTCAAGAGACAGAGGCAGGATGATCTCTGTGAGTTTGAGACCAGCCTGGTCTACAGAGCAAATTCCAGGACAGCCAGGGCTACACCGAGAAACTTTGTCTCAAAAAACAAAAAACAAAACAAAATTTAATATTGTTAAAATAAATAATAAAAAAACTATGTGTGTTTTTCCTGCATGTATGTGTATGTACTACATGCATGCCTGATGCCCATGGTGGTCAGAAGAGGGTCAGAAACTGGGGTCATAGACAGTCATGAACCATCATATGGGTGCTGAGAATTGAACCCAGGTCCTTTGAAAGGGTAGCCAGTCCTCTTAAAAGCTGAACCATCTCTCCAGCCACTTTATTATTATGTTTGTTTCTTTTTGTTTGTTTGTTTGTTTGTTTGTTTGTTTGTTTAAAAAAGATTTTATCCAGGCATGGTGGTGTAAACCTTTAAACCCAATATTCCAGAGCCAGAGGCAGGAGGATCTCTGTGAGTTGGAGACCATCCTGGTCTAGAGAGTTAGTTCTGGGATAGCCAGGACTACATAATAAGATCCTGTCTCAAAAACAAGAAAACAAACAAACAAAAACAAAGTGTGTGGTGGGGCTGGAGAGATGGTCCACTGGCTAAGAGCACTTGGCTGCTCTTCCAGAGGAACCAAGTTCAATTCCCAGCACCCCCATAGCAGCTTACAGCCATCTGTAATGCCAATTCCAAGCTCTTTTATGGTCTCTGTGGACACCAGGCATGCACACAGACAAAAACATCCATACACATTAAATAATTAAAAATTTTAAAACCCCCAAATAAAAATAAACGAAAAAGTATATTTTATCTTATGTGTATGATGTTTTACCTATATGTTTATATGTGTACTGCATGCTTGTCTGATGCCCTTGGAGGTCAGAAGAAGGTGTCAGGTTCCCTGGAACTGGATTTATGAATGTTTGTGGGTGCTGGGAATCAAATCTGGGTCCTCTGCAAGAACAAGTGTCCTTAACCTACATTGTTGTTCATTCATTATTTGTTTGTTTGTCTGTTTTGGTGTTTGCCATAGACAAGACTTCATCTTAAAAACCAAATAATTGAAAAATAAAGCCACAGTTTTTCCTTATCTATCTTTTTTCTAGACTCCAATGCAGCACAGGAAATCTCCTGTGTCACACGTGCGTCAGCATCTCCAGCTCAGAATTAATTGATCATTCCAGATGTTCTGCATGCACAATCTTGTTTCTAGTCTCCCTGAATTGAGATCTCAGATGCCCACCCAGGAAGCTGAGTGCTGTGGAATGTCTTTCTGTAGGCTGTGAATATGTGTTGTTCTGAGTGGTTGATAAATAAAGCTGCACTGGCCTGTGGCAGGGCAGGATAAGGTGAGACAGTGCATTCCAACTGGAGAGAGAGGAGAAGAAAGGAGAGTGGGGAGAAGCTGCGAGATGTGACAGTGCCGGTAAGCCACGAAGCCATGTGGCGAGATGTGACAGTGCCGGTAAGCCACGAAGCCATGTGGTGAGATGTGACAGTGCCGGTAAGCCACGAAGCCATGTGGCAATGCATAAATGAGCAGAAATGGGCTGAGTTAAGTTGTAAGAGCTAGCTGTCGAGAACCCTAAGCCATTAGGCCAAATAGTTTGTAAGTGATACAAGCCTCTGTAGGTTTACTTGGGTCCAAGCTGCTACGGGGACTGGGCAGGACACAGGAAAACTTCAACGACAGCTGAGGGCTGAACTAGGGTAGGAGATGAGTACAGAGCTACCATCCTAGAAGGCCAGGTGGGTGGATCAGAGCTAGAGAGAGTGGGTTGTGATTTCCTTCATAGGAAGTGTGTCTGAGCTAAAGGGATGGGAACAGAAAAGGAAAGGGGGCATTGAAGAAAGAGGGGGGCTCACACCGGCACTGTGCTCGGGGGTTGCATGAATAAGCACTGACCAGCCGAATTCTCTGTGGGTGAAAGGCTGTTTTGAGCTCAGGGGAAATAAGTGACACTGAGCTTGGTGAAGGACGGTCGGGAAGCATTGTGGGTAGGGACAAAGGCTGAACCGAGGCAGAGACAAGTGAGTTTAGCAGTCCTCCAAGTCCCTCAGGATGATGTGGTCTCTTCTCAGCATCAATGCTCATGAAGCGGGTCATGAATGAGCTCCCGATTTCACCCCACCCCTAATCCCTGCCACTTCAGGACGGCACATTTGATGCAATCAGTTCTGTGAACTATCCAGGACCCTGTGAGGATGAGCCGGGTGGGGAGTCAGGAGTATGGTCAGTCATCCTCTGGGACTGGAAGCTAGTAGTTGAAAAGGGAAGATGTGGGGCTGGAGAAATGGCTCAGTGATTAAGAGCACTGGCTGCTCTTCCAGAGGACCCAGGTTTGATTTAGCATCCAAATGGCAACTGGCAATCATCTGTAACTCCAGTTCCAGAGGCAACACCCTCTTCATAGCTAAAGAAATGAACAGGAGACAGGGTTTCTTTAAGTTTCCTAGGATGACTTAAACTTACTCTGTAGCCCAAGAAACTTGTGGTCCTCCTGTCCTAGCCTCCCAAGTAGCTAGTACTACAAGCCGGTACCACCTAGCCTGCTAACCTGACTTTTATTTTCCTTCCTTCCTTCCTTCCCTCCACTTCCTCCTCTTCCTCATACTTTCCACATCTCTTCTCTGATTCCTATCTTGTCAAGTTGAGAGTCAACATTAGCCATTACATCTGTGATATTGAATAAGAAAAGAATGGATGTTGGGGAATTACCTACATTTTGAGACACCATCCTGTTCTACCAACAAGCAATAGAAACTGCAGGTGCTGGACTTGTTGTGGACAGTGCATCAGACTTTACGGAACGTAGCTGCAGGTGGTGTTGTCTAGAATCCCAACAGTCTTGATGCCGAGGCAGTAGAATGGAGAGTTTGAAGCCAGTCTCGGCTAGATGGTGAGACCCAGTCTCAAAAAAACTCAAGACCCCAAATACCATGAAAAGAAAATTAAGGAGGAAAATGAAGGTGGTGGTAAAGGTTGGTTTCTGGAATGGTAGTCTGGAGCTGTGGACTGTGTGACTGCTCACCACAGGTAAGAATTAAACAGTGGAGAACTGCCCCAGCCCCAGGGCGAGGCAGCCCTGCAAGGCATGTGTGAAACTTGGCCTCTGGTGTAGCATTTTGAGTGAATTCCAAGCCTGTCTCCTTCAGTGGATCTAGCAGAAGGAAATGGTGCTCCAGCTGTAGTGAAGGAGGATGCAAATTGGAGCCTTGCCCGTCCCTGGATCAGAGAGGTTTTGGGAGCACTGGAGGAGCTGGGCATCCAGGAGCTAGACGTGAACCGTCACTGGAGTCCGTCCACTCTGGCAGTGTGCTGCCAAATCTAAGGACCTGAGTTTCATTCCTGGAATTCACGTGGTAGAAAGACAGAAACAGGTCCTGCAAGTTGTCCTCTGACCTCCACACAAATATGTCCGTGCATGTGTTTTTATCCCAAGGATGTAAATAGTCTAATCTGTAGAGTGCTTCCTATACAAGTATGAGGACCCGAGTTCAAATCCCAGGTACCTACAAAAAAGCCAGGCACGATGGCGTCTCTGTATCCCATGGACAGGTATCAATGAGCAGCCCCCTGAAGCTTGTTGACCAACCAGACTAGCCAGTGAGCCTAGGCTCAGTGACAGAGCCTCTGCCTCAAAAAAGTAAGGTACACATGATCAAGGAAGATCCCTGACATCAACCTCCCTATGCACACACAAACACACACACACACACACACACACACACACACACACACACACACACACACACACACGCACACACGCACACATACACACACACACACACACACACACACACACACACACACGTACACATACACACACATGCAACTTCTTTCTTCTGGCAGAAATCCACATCTTCTCCATCCTTCAATTTCACCTCTATTCCTGATGATAGGGAACAGAGCAGAGACGCAGGCACAGGGTGAACTCAGCTTCAAAGTTCTCCATTTAATCATCTTTCACCCCCCAAAACAGAACTTCACCAGGCAGCTGAGGTTGAAGGGTGAAGAGGGCTCAGCTCTGCATTTACCTCCAGCGAGGCCAAGATAAAAGTTCTAAGATGTTGGGTTTGTCGCCACCTGCTGGACACTCAGAGCATAGGGTCTGGGTTTTTTTTTTTTTATGGGCACCAATATTTTGCATGGCAGTTTTTGTTTTGTTGGGAGGGTTGGGTTTTTAAGCTTAGAGAGCATTTTATTAGTGTTTTTTTTTCTTTTTTTTTTTAAACATGGGTGCTGGAGATTTGAACTCAGGTCCTCACACTTGTGGAGCAAGCACTTTACCCACTGAGCCACCTCTCCAGCCCCATTATTAGTGTTTTAAAGAAAAATCCAAGGGCAGACAAGCCGTAAATCTCAGCATCTTCCTGAAGAAGAGGAGTGGGGAGGGGGCAGGGGGTGAAGAGAGAAACCCATGTCATTTAAATTCAGCTACAGGACATCAGGCAGGAAGAAGGGCTTTAGGTGACCTAAGAGAAGTCAGTCTTTGCTAGTAACCAAGAAAAGCAAGCCTACTTATGAAGCTGCATGAGGAGGCCTGTGACTACTGCTACATGGCAGCTTTTTGTTTCTTTCTTTCTTTAAGAAAGGGTCTCTCGGGCTGGAGAGATGGCTCAGAGGTTAAGAGCACTGACTGCTCTTCCAGAGGTCCTGAGTTCAATTCCCAGCAACCACATGGTGGCTCACAACCATCTGTAATGAGATCTGGTGCCCTCTTCTGGCCTGCAGTCATATGTGCTGTATACATAATAAATAAATAAATCTTAAAAAAAAAAATGTTCCTCATTGCAGTCAGAAAATTCCTTTCCCCCTGAACATGGCTCTAAAAAAAAGAAAAGAAAAGAAAAAGAAAGGGTCTCTCAATGGGCAGTGGTGGTGGCACACACCTTTAATCCCAGCACTCGGGAGGCAGAGCCAGGTGGATCTCTGTGAGTTCGAGGCCAGCCTGGGCTACAGAGTGAGTTCCAGGAAAAGGCGCCAAAGCTACACAGAGAAAGCCTCTCTCAAAAAACAAAAAAAGAAAAAAAAAAAAAAAAAGGGTCTCTCTGTGTAGTCTTGGCTGGCCTGGAACACACTATATAGACTTGAACTCACAGAGATCTGCTTGCTTCAGTCTCCGGAATGCTGGGATTAAAGGCATGTGCCACCACATCCAGTTTTTAACAATCATTATTAGGAAATGTTTCTGTATAAATAATCATGTTGCTGTTTTTAGGAGCAAGAAAGATATAAATTGCCAAGTGTATTCAGTGTGCTCCTGCATCCCTTGGTTCCATCTACAGCACCACAAATAAATAATAAACGAAAAATAATTTAAAAGGTAATTTTTAAAATTTATTTTTATATGAAGTGCATGAGTGTTCTGCCCACATGCATGTAAGAACACCATAGTCATGCAGTACCAACTCTGGCCAGATGAGGGCGCCAGATCCCGGGGCTCTGGAGTAACAGGTGGTTGTGAGCAGCCGAGGAGTGATTCTGGAACTGAACTCAGGTTCTCTGTAAGAGCATTCCAGTCCTACAAGAAGTTCTTAGGAGAGGAAAACGGGGGCCCTGGAAAGAGTCAAATCATCAGGGGCTCCACCAGAACAGAGTCAGCTTCCACCAGACCCACAGCAATCTCGGGAGCATGAACCCTGCTACCAGAATCTGCCCCACAGCTGGCCACATCAGCGCTTTCACATTCCTGAATAGGAATCAGGCCGGTGCCACAACTCAAACCCATAGTCCTATACCTGCTGGGGCTACATCTCTAGAAGTGAGAAAACTGAGACTGAGGCGTGTAGCTCAGCGATAGAGCTCTTGCCTAGCACCAGTGAGGCCCTGAGGTGCTCCTCAGCATCACAAAATATAAAAGCAGCAGAGTCAGGAGTCACTGTTAAGTCACAATAACTGGATGTGCTTACAGAAGATTCCAATGAGACACTGGCAGTCCAATTCACCAAAGCACGAAGAAGATTCCACAGGCCCTGCAAAGTACCCAGAATGCCAGGCTTTCAGGGCAAAGACAGAAATGTCAACAGACTAGGTGAGTCCAGATTTAGGGCCTGGGTACCTGTCTCATTGAACAAAGCTATGAAGTGCAAGAGAGAGACTCTTTGAAGATGATGTTTGATCTGGCAGAATGATTGATCGCCTACTATGCAGACTAAGTCCTGGGTTTAATCCCCAGCATAAACTCCAGTGTGTGTGTGTGATCCCCGTACTGGGGAGATAGAAATGGAAAGATCAGGAGTCAGGCCATCTTCAGTTACGTATTGGGTTTGAGCCCTTTCTTAGATCTTACCTCAAAAAAAAAAAAAAATCTAGGAACTGGCTGGAGAGATGGCTCAGAGCTTAAGAGCCCTTGCTGCTCTTGCAGAAGACTTGGGTTCAATTCCCAGCACCTAAACTGGGTGACTCACAATCTCCTGTTAACTCCAGTCCCAGGGGATCCACCACCATCTTCTGTTCTCTGGAGGCAGTGAACACATGTAGTCCACAGACCAGCAGGCACACACACATATACATAAATAAAATCAATTAATTTAAAAACTAGTACATCAAAGGTGACATTTGGGGCTGGGGGTATAGCTCAGATATAGAACACTTGTGTAGCATGCACAGGGCCCCAGCTTCCATCCCCTGTACAAGAAAGAGACACTTTAAAAAAGCTGTGCACTGTAACTGCTTTTCATTCCACCATTCTTTAAACATATCCATATTCATGAGAGGACACCATCGAGATTGTCTGAAAGTTAAATTACTGTCAAAACAGGGTA
>CABHPP010127209.1:18945-29226 GCA_902168425.1 Peromyscus attwateri
GGACGAACGGACGGACAGATCCTTCTGTCATGCTGTCTTTTTCTTGCTTGCTTAGGCCAGGGAGAGTTTTCTCCCTGTGGGAGAGTACAAGGCCAAGGCTGTGAACGGAGACAGAGGTTTGCTGACCCCCTTCCAGGAAGGGTCATTCCATCTACTCACCTTCTGGCTCCTCAGGAACTCTGCCCAGCCTGCTGTCCAGTGAGCCCCAGGACAGGGTCAGTTTCAGGGCTCGCCAGGGCCCTGCTGAGCTTCCAGTGGCCTTTGCAGGCCACATTGGCTCCCATCCTTCCGCTGGGGCTCTAGTCATCACGTGTTTCTCCCTCCTTGCTTTCCTCCCTGGGTCTCCAGCCAGCCCGCCGGCTTGATGAATTAGCCCCATAGATATTCCGTCGGGAAAGCAAACACATATCATATATATCTTTGACAAGTTATTATTCTCCCTTATCAGGATTCGGGTGGATCTGTGCCCGCCATTACTCAAGCTGCACACTTGCTCTGCTTGAGACCAGGCTCCAGCCACAGGAGGAAGTAGTGCCCAGCCAGCCCAGCCCAGACCCTGCCTTGCATGCAGGCTGTGCTGTGTGGGTGCGGATAAGCTGTGAACAGGGAAGCGGGCATGGTGCCCCTGTCACGGTCCAATGGCTGACAGACCCTTTCATTGTGGAGGCTAGGTGTGGTCAAAATGAACCAGACTTTCATACTCTCATCTGAGCCAAGGGCTGGAGTTGTGTCCCAAGGAATGAGGTCTGGTTTGGGACTCACCCTTATCTGCTTTGTGGGCCTGGATGGGACCTTCATTATCTATTGCATGGGCCTTTCAGTGACCTGCTGGCAAGACAGGTCACCCTGCCACCTGCCATCAGTGCCCGGGTTTCTCCCAGCCAAAGGGGCTCCTGGAGGCCAGCCCTTGGCCCTGTGGTAGCGGAGGCTCGTTGGCCAGTGAGGGCTGATGAATGAGATGTAAGTGAGTACTAGCGTTCTCAGTCTGGCCGTTGGGCCGTGATTTGTCATCTCTCACCCCGCACATTCCTGTTTCCCTAGAGGCAGGCTCCATATTAACAAGTCCTCTACTTAGGAATATAAATGGTTCGTCTGGAACTGCTCCTGACAGCCTGCAGGCTGCTAATGCACTCCGGCCTTGGGGGGAGGGGGCGAGTCGCACTGGCTCAGCTGGCTTCTGAAGTGGGAATGGTGGAGGGGAGGCCCCAGTGGCCTTCACTGGAGAAGGGCTGCCCATGACTCTACACTGTCCCAACCCTGAGACCGGATGGAACGGCAAGGAGCCACCTCCTCACTTCCAGGCTTGCCTGACTTCTGTCCCAGGACGGCAAGACAGACCTTGTCTTCTGATGGCTCCACAGAAGTTTTCTATGTAGGGGGCTTCCTCCAGATACGACATTCCGTGGAAGTCTCTTGTCCTGTTTTGTGACTCACAGCCAGTTTCTTAGATCCAAAGGAGAAGTCAGGAGGGAGAGAAGGCCTGATTGAAGGCAGAAGGGACCCGGTTTCTGACCATGCCCATGCTGAATCCTCAGCAGGGTGCAGTGTTGGGCAGGTTCCTGCTCTGGCTGGGGCAGCACTCTGCAGGTGGGTGCCGGAATCAGTTATGGCTGGTTCTCCGTCTACTGCGGGGTTGGCTGGAGGAGAGGGGAGTCTGAGTGTCCTGAGAAGTGTTCTTGGCTGGAAGGAAGGTACTCAGGTACCCCAGCAAGCCAGGCTAGAGAGACTGTGTGGTGGGAAGGTCAGAGAAGATCTTTTGAGTAGGAGAGGATGTACTGTTGGGAGTGGTAGGAGGCCAGGGCCACGTTTGGAGGATTGTGGACACCAGCATGGCGTTCTACTCATAGCCTGAGGCCAGAACCTGCCCTAGGGAAAATCTCTCTCTCTCTCTCTCTCTCTCTCTCTCTCTCTCTCTCTCTCTCTGGTTTTTTCGAGACAGGGTTTCTCTGTGTAGTTTTGGTGCCTGTCCTGGATTTTGCTCTGTAGCCCAGGCTGGCCGCGAACTCACAGAGATCCTCCTGGCTCTGCCTCCTGAGTGCTGGGATTAAAGGCATGCACCACCGTTGCCCAGCGGGAAGATCTCTTGATTCCCACCTCCACCTCTGTATAGAGTCTCATGTAGCCCAGGCTGGCCTCCAACTTGCTATGTAGCTGAAGGTAATCTTGAACATCTGATCTTCCCACCTCTATCTCCACACTAGAATTGTAGGCATGTATTACCATGCCTCATTTTATCCGATGCTGGGGATCAAACCCAGGACTTTGATCATGATATGTAATCATTACCAACTGAGCTAGTGATACATCCCTGAGATCTGATTCCGATACTCTGTCAGCTAGTGGACTGTGATTTGGCCTTTGGGCAAAGCCTCAGATTCTCGGGGGCCTGGTGCTCCCACATGGGGTATGGCTAACCATCTGTCTGTCCTTCATCGAGGCTCGGACCCTGTGTGCACGGGTGACTAGGTGTGGAGGTGTTGGCTGTAATTATCATCACAGTCACTAGAGGGCAGCCCAGGCCTGTGTTTCTCTCTTTCCAGGGGTCAGAGGACCCAGGGAGGGATACAGTGGGATGAGGGTCCCTATACTGGTGTCTAGGCTGAGGCTCTTTGCTCTGGGAATGTTTCTGTTCCCTCTCTTCTTTGGAGTCTATTAATGACAGAATTCTTCAACTCCAAGTAAAGGAAGAGAAATCTTACAAAAAATTTAAACCCACGGTGGTGGGGGAGGGCAAGCAATTCGTTTGATTGTTTAATATGTATAAGACTAATTTTACTGTCATTTAAAAAGAGTCAGTGAGAATTTCAAAGGTTAAAAGGCTTTGTAGATGGTGTAGTTGGTGGTCAGAATCCCAGGCTTGGTGCCAGAGGGTCTGGTTGGCATCCCAGTGCTTCTGTTTAGTTGATGGGTCTCTGGGCCTCAGTTGTCTGGTCTGTAGAGTACAATTATAATACGTACCCCACAAGGCTACTGTATGGATACATGCTGTAAGGGTTGTGTAAGTGTCCTTGTGTGAGTCTTTAAAATTTATTATTGTTTTTATTTATAGCGAGTGCTAATAGTGTGTGTGTAGGTGTGTGTGCGTACCCGTGTGTGTGCAGGCATGTACACTCCTCCACAGAGGTCAGAGGGCAACTTCTAGAGCTGGTTTTCTCCTTCTACAGTGGGTTCTGGGGATCCGACTCAGGTGATCAGGTTTGCAGAGGAGGCAAAGCACTGAGCCCTTTTGCCAACCCAGTTTATTTATTTATTTTTTTTATGATAAGCAACCACATCGTATTATGACGGAAGAGTAAGGGCCAAATTGAAAAGCAAACACTATTTTTCTCTTTGCATGGATATTTTAAAGACCTCTTGCCCACCAGGAAAGAAATTGAGGAAACACTCCCAACTCTGACATTTCCTAGGACTTTATACAGAATGAGTGAATGCCAGTTTGCGCATACATTCATGCTTCACATTTCTGAAGAGAGGTTGCCTGCTGGGCCTGTGCCCTCTGGCATGGGGTGGGGGCACTACACCTTCCTCAGCTATCCTCATCATGAGAGTTTGGCACCATGAGCTACCCTTGTCACAGAGCCATCGTGGAACGTTCTGGATCATGGTCCTCCCCTATAGCCGTACACAAGCACTACCTGAGGAGCTGCTGAATTGGCCAGAGCCGAGCTCCACCCCCAGGTTGGCATCACTTGGTCTGGAGCTGGGGCCCAGCTGTGGGCCCCAGGCTGACTGAAAGGTTCCTGGCCAGTCTTCATTGTCTGACTTGACTGGATTTAGGATCTTCTAGGAGACGCACCTCTGGGCTGTATCTGGGGTAAGGGTGGGGCAATGCTTCCAGAGGTTTCACTGAGGAGGAAAAAACCTGGGCTCCCAGACTGATAAAAAAGGGAGGAAGCTGAGTCCCGGCATTCATCTCTCTGCTTCGTGACTGAGGTGCAGCTTGGCCTGTCCCAGCTGCAGCTTAGAGCTGCGTCAGTACTGTCTCCCTGCCATGGTGGACTGTGTCTTCAAACCATGAGACCCGATCAGCCCTTCCTAAAGTTGCTTTGTCTGGCACTTCGTCACGGCAGTGAGGAAAGTGATTAACACAGGGACCTTGGGCTGGAGCTTTTCTCTGGGGATGAAGGGAGTGGGGAGAGACACCCAGCTCCCCGTCCAAGGCCACAGAATCCTGCATACATTTGAGAAGAGCAGTTTGACCTGACTGTGGGAACACTCTTGACTCGTTAGTGAGGGGGGCTTTGGTTCTAGGCATGGCTCCATGATTAACTTGGTGGACTTTTAGTAAGTGTCCCACCTCTCTGAGCCTCAGTTTCCTTTTCTGTCCAGGGGGACAAGCAGCATCCATTGTGCCCAAGATGGCCGATAGGACCACAGCAACTCTTATAAAAGAAAGCAGTTAACTGGGGCCTGTTTACAGATTCAGAGGTTTAGTCCATTATCGTCATGACATGGTGGTAGCAGGCAGACATGATGTTAGAGAGGCAGCTGAGAGTTCTATATCCCGATCTCGAAGGCAGCAGGAAGAGAGTAACACTGGGCCTGGCTTGAGTATTTGGAACCCCAAAGTCCACCTCCAGTGACACACTTCCTTTAACAAGGCCACACCTAGTCCCAGTCAAGAAGTTCCCCTCCCTAATGACCAACTTTCAAACATCTGAGCCTGTGGGGGCCATTCATATACAAGTCACCATAGTGCCAAAGTGCCCCGTGATCTGTTGGTGCAATTGGTTCCTGAGGGCTGTGGAGATGGCGTGCTTAGTAAAAACCTTTCTTCTTGTCTGTGCGTGATTTCTCTTGTCCTATTTCACATTGTCTTGGGCCCCAAACTTCTGCTTTTTATAAAGATACCAGTTAGCTGATAGGATGGTATATCAACTTAAAGCACTCTAGAATTACCCGGAAGGGAGTCTCAATGAGAGATGGTCTAGAGGAGGCTGACCTGTCTGAAGTTGTCTTGATTAGTGGGAAGACCTATCCACTGTGGGCGGCCCCATTCTCTAGGCTTCGGATCCTGGATTGCGCCAGTAGAGACACTATGCTGAGCACTAGGATGCATGGCTCTCGGCTCTGGATGTTGAATGGAATGTGCCTCACAGGTCTGAGTTCCTGCCACCTTACCTTCCCCACAGTGATGGACTGCAACCTGGAATTGTGAGTCAAATAAATTTTGTCAGTGTGTTTTATCACAACAACAAGAAACGAAACTAAGCCAGCCAGCCGGCCATGGTGTTGTATACCTGTAATGCCAGGTATAAGAACTGGGAGGCTGAGATAGGAGGATTGTGAGTTCAAGGCCAGCCTGAGATCTAAACAGTTTGAGGCTGGTCTGGGTTACATAGTAATTACCCTCCTCACCTTTTTTTTTGTTTGTTTTTTTGAGTCTCACTATATAGCCCTGGGCAAGCCTGGAACTTGCTATAGAGACCAGGCTGTCCTTAAATTTCACAGAGATCCACTTGCCTCTGCCTCCCACGTGTTAGTGTTAAAGGCTTACCCAACATGCCTGGCAAGACCTTTTTAAATTTTTTTCCCTCTTAGTGACTTTTTAAATGTGTGGCTGATTTTCTCTCGATGGCCTCTGTAGGATACTCAGGGTCATATTCTTGAGTCCTGGACTTGAGACTTCTAAACAGTGTTTGGGAGGGAGAGGGAGGTACCCGAGGGCTTGATTTGGAAGACAGCAACAGCAATAGCAAACAAGACCACTGCAAGGGGGCACAGAGTGGAGGCCAAGGGCCTGGCCCAGACTCCCTCCCCAGAGCAGCCCTCCCTGTCCTTCCCCCCAGACACCCCCTCCCCTGGCCTCAGTGGAGAGGTCATCTAGGTTATGGGATGTGTGAAAGGGTGGGGGAGGCAGTGTCATGCGGACTAGCTTCAGGGGGCTTCAGGTACTTTACAGTCTAAGCAGGCAGGATGCCCCAAATACAACTTTTACAGAGAATGAAAATGGGGGGGCATCATAATGACAGGGGGCTAGGGCCTGCATGGTGGTGCCCTTCAGTGACAGCCATGGAATGCTGGAGGTTTGCCAAGTTCCTCTTTTACCTTAATATGGCTGAGGTGGCAGGGCAGGCATACGGAAGGAAGGGTGTTGGGTACTACTCAGGCCAGAAAGAGCTCAGAGCTTGTTCCTGTAATTAACGAGAGCAGGGGGATGTTCTTCCCTTCTCTGACTGTGTCCGGGGATCCACCAGGCAGAAGATATGTGGGTACACTCATGCGCATGAGCATGAATATGCGGGTTGTGGCCTGCTGCTGGCCAGGTGTGCATCCATATTAATTAGGGGCGAATCCCTGGAAAGCAGCCGGATGCTGAGTTTGCCGGGCAATCTGCTTGAGCCAGCTGCTCAGTTCCTGGCCACTGGAAGGAGATTTGGATTGTTAGCTTAAGCAGTGGGACCTTGTTTGTCCTGTTTGCCAATTTCTGTGGTGTAAATAGTCCCACCGTGGCTGATCTCACGCTACCAACATGGAGCTGACAGGTGTAGACACTGCGGAGAATTTAACACCACGGTCCCTCCCCTTGTGATGGAGGACTCTGGTCCAGGAGTGGAGCAGCTCCAGGTTGCATTGCAGGCTGATGAGGAGTTCAGAAGGACCATGCTGCCAGATTGCTTTGGAGTGTCTGTCTGTCTTTCTGGTATCATCATTGTAAGGCATTCTCTGTGATAGGGGGCTGGCCATTCAGAAGGTAGTGGTGGGCACTCTGCCATCCAGCCAAGTGCCAGCAGGATCCGCTACAGTGTGGCATGTGGCTCACCAAGGCCTCCTCTCCTGCTGTCTTCAAACTGAATGTTCCCAGCCACTAGCAGGGGCATATAAACCACTGCATTTCATCACTGAGGAAGCTGAGGCTCCGAGGAATTATATGATTGCTTTCCTGTGGCCAGGAAGCACTGTGCACCGACTGGATCCCAGGTTTTCTGTGACCTTTTCTGGCACAGGATATTGAGATCCAAGACTCTCCTAGTGCCTGATGCCTGCTTGCTCATGGACCCAGAGCTGGGTCTCTCTGACATCTGTCTAGCATAGACGTCCCGCAGCAGATCCTGTCATGGGGTACCTGCCTTGGGAAACGGCTCCATGCCACCCTCTGCCTCTCTAAGAGCCGTGGATGCTGGCTGTTTCTACCCACCCATTGCCTTTTTGTCCAGGGTGAGCTTGAGTATTGTCCTTACCATTCAGCCTTAGCCTTCCCTCATAAATTTCCCATGTCTTTCTTCCAACTGCTGCTGGATCACACAGGACCCTTCTGCTTTGCCTGGGACCTTGTCTGGGTCATAGGCAGGACGACAGACACACCAATAAACGGTTGGACACATCCACAGAGGGTCGAAAGAGAAGAAAAAGAGCAGGGGGTGAGACACCATGTGTTAGAGAGAGAGTGAAAATCAGGTGCCCAGTGCTGATACACCTGTATACTTGCCATGTTCTTTTCTAGCTCTTTGGGGTGAGCACTGTTTGGTCCCCATTTTAGAGAAGAGGTTCAGAGAAGTTAAGTATGTTGCTCAACATCACACAGCCAGTGAATGGTTAGGGGTGTGATTCAAATCTCTGCTCTTAATGCTGCATCACCAGGCCTCTCCATTAAGGAAGGGAGACAGGAGAGGAGGAGACAGGAGATTGCAGGGTGAGGGAGTGGGTGAGAGGGGTCAGGTGTCCACCAGCACCCTTCTGTGTTGGGGACTAGTTGGGCTGCCACGGTTGAGAAGCCATGCAATGTGCAGGGAGATGATGTGTGAACACAGTTTCTGCCAGCGTGTGGCCTTGGGCAAGTCATCCAACTTCCCTGAGCCTTACATTTTTCATTTGCAGAAGAGAATAAATCCCTTGCTGCCTACCCCTCAGGCCGGTCCTGGTGTAACAGTGTGACTGTGCGGTTGCTCATCTAGTAAGAGCATCCGGCTCCTGTGGGCGTCGGGAATCAGAGTGAAGACAAGTCAGGCAGTGTCTGACCTTGCTAGCTGCTTCTGATAAACACTGACCAAAACTACCTGGGGAGGAAAGGGTTTATTTCATCTTACACTTCCATCATTGAGGGAAGTCAAGGCAGGACCTCAAGACAGGAACTTGGAGGCAGGAAGTAAAGCCCAGTCTGCTTTCCTTCCTTCCTTCCTTCCTTCCTTCCTTCCTTCCTTCCTTCCTTCCTTCCTTCCTTCTTTTTTTGTTTGTTTTTTGTTTTTTTTTGAGACAGGGTTTCTCTGTGTAACAGTTCTGGTTGTCCTGGAGCTCACTTTGTAGACCAGGCTGACTTGAACTCACAGAGATCCGCCTGCCTCTGCCTCCTGAGTGCTGGGATTAAAGGTGTGTGCCACCACCGCCCAGCCAGTCTGCTTTCTTAAACACCCCAGAACCACCTGCCCAGGGATGGCGCTGCCTGCAGTGGGCAGGGCTTCCCCATGTTAATCATTAACCAGGAAGATGCTCACAGACACACCCACAGGCCAGTCTGATGGAGGCATTTCCTCGATTCTCTCTTCCCAGGGGAGAACTGTGCTAAGCTGATGAAAACTAACCAGCATGTCCTATCCCAGTTCCCCATGGGACTTGCAGTTTAGGACTGGATATGGCTCACTGTGGTAGAGAGGAGTCATAACTAAATCCAGGAAGGGGTAGGACTCAAACCAAGGGCCATAGCTTAGTATAGGATTCAGGGAAGGAAGGCTTCCTGGAGGCAGTGGTTCTGGAGCTGAGACAAGAAGATAGTATGAATTTGTTATGTTGGGGGCTAGGGTTTGACTGAGTGGCAGAGTGATTGTCTAGCATGAATGAAACTCTGGGTTCAACTCCCGGCACAACAACAACAACAACAACAACAACAACATTCTTTGGGGTGAGATGGCTCCATGGGTAAAGTGCTTGCTGCCAAGCCTGAGGACCTGAGTTCGATCCCTGGGGCCCCCTGATGGAAGGAGAGAGTGGACTCTTGCATGTTATTCTTTGACTTTTGCACATGCCATGGCAATCTGCATCTGTATACACACACACACACACACACACACACACACACACACACACACACAGAGAGAGAGAGAGAGAGAGAGAGAGAGAGAGAGAGAGAGAGAGAGAGAGAAATAGAGAGAGGTAGTATGAGTTGGTTACTTTGAGGCCTTGGGTTGGGAGGATGGAGGGTCTTCCAAGAGCCTGTGTATAGAAAGACAGGGAATGGATTCGCTTTAAACATACCTTGAGTGCTTGCCTAGTCTCTCTCTCTCCTGCTCCCTCTCACTGTGTAGTCCAGGTTAGCACTCTAGATCTTTAGCTTCCTGAATGCTGTAATGACAAACCTGGTTCTTTGGACTCATTTTAAAGGTGATCTTGAGAGACATTGTTCAGTCTTTGTGCCTTAAAATAAAATCTTAGCCTAGTTGAAGAATAGTTTGTTCTTGTTTCCTAGGTCTCACGTTTAGGTTTATGATTCATTTCAAATTAAAACAAAAAATTTATTTATTTTTACATGTATGAGTGTTTTGTCTGTATGTCTATGCAACACATGCATGTCTGGTACCAATGGAGGCCAGAAGAGGGTATGGGACCCTTGGGACTGCCTGGTGTAATCTGCTCTGTGGATGCTGGGACCATGGAGGCAGTGGCTGCTGCTCCAAGTTGCTGGCTGCTTTTCATTGTGTTGGTGACTGAGGTGATGCTGCTACCTGGGACGGAGGGTTTACTGCTGCTTATTCTTTATCCAGTCTGAGGAAACAGGATCAGCTGAGAAACTGGCAAGGTGAGGTGGCTGTGGCTTGTTCTGCTTCTCTGATCTTGCAGCACTCACCCCAATACTTGGCTTCAGGTTTGATTTTATTAATAAGAACTTTTAAGATTCATGCTACATCTGGCACCCAACATTCGTGGTACAAATCCTCGGAAAAGCCACTTTCCTGTGGCCTTGCAGTCCCCAGCTCAGACCTGAGCTACACGTTGCCGGTTGTGGTAGCACACTGGTTGAATTTACTGAAGGAGGTAGAGGCAGGAGGATCCCGAGTTTGAGGCCGGCCTAGGAGGCTTGCTAAGGAGAAGCTTCAGCCAAGCTGCTTGTTCAGAGAATTGCCAGGACCATCGAGTTACAAGAAAGCATTGGCAAAGGTCAGTTTGGAAAAGTTTGGCAAGACAAATGGTGGGGAGAAATTGCTTTGAAGATTTTCTCTTCTAGGGAAGAACATTCATGGTTCCAAGAGACAGACATTTATCAGACTGTGATTACTCCAAACCACAGAGGAGGCGCGCGCGCACACACACACACACACACACACACACACACACACACACACACACACA
>CABHPP010127209.1:29236-46339 GCA_902168425.1 Peromyscus attwateri
ACACACACACACACACACACACACACACACACACACACACACACACAAAGTCTGCAGGGAACCATGACCATGACTAACAGCAAATTTGAAATCTTCAAAAGGATGATGGGACCCCACAAAGATGATTCCACATGGACTATGGTAAAGCCATTAACACCACAGAAAGATCGACTTTGGACTACAAACTGTTTAGGACATTTTCAAGATGGCTAGCTGAGATGATCCAGATTCATAGACCACTCGAACAAGGACTTGAGACAAGCCCTGCACTTTCCCATAATGCAGAGACTGGACAAATGATACAACTAACTCTCTCAGGACCTGACAATTAACCCAAAAATTGTCTTTTCAAAATTCCCTAAAGATGTCTTCACGCCCAGAAACCAGGAAGTAATTTTAAGAAAAAGACGCCCACATTCCCAAGATGTGGGATGAGAGGTTTTGGTTGTTTAATGAGTTATGGATATTGTCATTGTTTATGATGGTTGGTTACAAGTTGTTAATTGTTAATGGTCAGGAAAAATGTTGAACAAGGAGATTAGATTCAGAGTTTTTGTTTGAAAAAAAAGAAAAAGAAAAAAGAGAATATAGATATGAGGTAGATCACTGAATCTACTCTGAGAAAAAAGATAAAGAAATAATAGGATAAATGGGTAGATCATTGAATCTACTCTAAAAAGAAAAAGGGGAAGATATAAAAATGACAAAAGGTAGATTATTGAATCTATTAAGAAAAGAAAAAAGAGAATATGGATATGATAAGATAAAAAGTTCAATTATTGAATCTACTTTTAAAAAGGAACTACTTGTTTTAAATAGGATAAGTAATGAAATTTTTTTTGTCTGAGTTTATCAAATGTTACTGGATTGGACATTGTTAATATATATAATGGAGTTTTTCGTCTGAATCTGTCAAATGTTAATGGACTAGACATTGTTAATGTAATTCTTGACTGTATATATTGTATATACTTATTGGATATAGTTTTCTTGTATTAGTTGTAAGCTTTTTTAATTTTAGATAAAAAAGAGGAAATGTGGTTGATATATTGTACACCCCAATAAACTTATCTGGGGGTCAGAGAACAGAACAGCCATAATATTAAACATAGAGGTTAGGCAGTGGTAGCACATGCCTTTAATCCTAGCATTCCAGAGGCAGAGATCCACCTGGATCTCTGTGAGTTTAGAGCTACACTGGAAACAGCCAGGCATGGCAACATGAGCCTTTAATCCCAGGAAGTGATGTCAGAAAGCAGAAAGGTATATAAAGCATGGAAACCAGGAACTAGAAATGGTTAAGCTTTTAGGTTTTTGAGCAGCACAGTTCAGCTGAGACTCATTCTGGATGAGGACTCAGAGGCATCCAGTCTGAGGAAACAGGATCAGCTGAGGAATTGGCAAGGTGAGGTGGCTTTGGCTTGTTCTGCTTCTCTGATCTTCCAGCATTCACCCCAGTAACTGGCTTCAGGTTTGATTTTATTAATAAAACCTTTAAGATTCATGCTACGTGTGTGAATGTGTGTGTGTGTGTGTGTGTGTGTGTGTGTGTGTGTGTGTGCATGCATGCCTCAGCACATGTGGAGGACAGAGGACAACTTACTTACAGGAGCTGGTTCTCCCCTTCCACCCTGTAGGTTCCAGGGACTGAACTCAGGTCATCAGCCTTAGGAACAAGTGCCTTTACCTGATGAGCAGTCTCACCAGCCCTCTCCACTTGACTTACTGAGTGAGATGGGGGTCTCTCATTGAACCTGGGGCTTGCCAGTTCCGGTTAGGCTAGATAGCCAGCCTATCACAGGACTCCCCTGCCTCTGCCTCCCACATTGGGAATGCCAATGGCAGCTGCCAGACCTGCCTGGCTTTTTAATATGGGTTCTGGAAATCTGAACTCTGGCCTAGCAGGTACCTTATCCACCGAGCTATTGCCTCAGCCTTAGAATTACTGTTCTCTAGATTTTGTTTTCAACTGTCTGTTAGTATGTAGAAGTACAATTTAAAGCATTAACCTGTGTTCTGAGTCTTTGTTAGTCTCATTTTTTAGTTCTAGTGAGTTTTTTTTTTTTGCAGGTTTGTTGGATTTTTTCTGTAAACTTAACTTTATCTGTGATGACAATCTCGTCACCTCTTTCAGGTGGACTTAGTGTGTCTTTCCTTGTCTTATTGCATTAGCTATGTTATTATGTGGAAGGAAACAGAAATACTTATGTTGTTCTCAGTTTTAGAGAAAAGCATTCAGTCTTTGACTATTAAGAATGATATTAGCAACAGAGTTTAAAAATGCACATTATGGGGGCTGGAGGCGTGTCTAAGTGGTTAAGAGCATGTGCTACTCTTGCAAAGGACTAGAATTCTGTTCCTTGCATCCATGTGTGACTCACAACCACCTGTAATGTCAGCTCTAGGAGATCTGATGCCTCTGGCCTCATCAGATACTGCACTCACATGTATATACACGCACACACACACACACACACACACACATACACACACAATTTAAAAATACCCTTTATAGGGTTAAAGTTGTATTTTAATATGCTGAGATTAAGATAAATCACATGTAAGCATTACATTTTTTCAAATGATTTTTCTGTATTTATTGGCTATATATTTTTTGGTTTTATCCTGCTAATATAGTGAACCACAGGGGTTTTTACATTTAGATGTTCTCTTATTATATACAAACACATTTAGCATTACTATCCTTTTTTTGAGCCACTGACCTTTTTTTTTTTTTTTTTTTTTAAGGATTTATTTATTTATTATGTATGCAGCATGTATGACTGCAGGCCAGAAGAGGGCACCAGATCTCATTACAGATGGTTGTGAGCCACCATGTGGTTGCTGGGAATTGAACTCAGGACCTTTGGAAGAGCAGTCAGTGCTCTTATCCTCTGAGCCATCTCTCCAGCCCAAGCCACTGACCTTTTTGTCATTGTGAAATATTTCTCTTTCAACATCTTTGATATTAATATATCACTGTGTCTTTTTTTGTGGTTCTAGGATTTGAACCTAGGCCCTTGCCCATACTACACAAATGCTGTGTCCATGAATTATGTTCCCAGATATGACTGCTTTTTTAAAAATTGTGTGTGTGTGTGTGTGTGTGTGTGTGTGTGCATGAGTGTGCACATATAAGTGTGCAGGTGAATGTGTGCTGTGGAGCATATGTATGGAGGTAAGAGGACGATGTCAGGTGCTGTTTTCCTCCTACCTGTGTGAGTTAGTCTCCTGTTCATGGCTGTGTGTGCCAGACTAGCTGGTCTGTGAGCTGCCGGGGCTCACCTGTCTCCTCCTCCCATTTCGTTGTAGGTGTGCTAGGATTATTGCCATGTGCCACCGTGTCTGGCTTTATGTGGATTCTGATCAGATCTTCACGCTTGTGTGACAAATGTTTTACCCTCTTAGCCACCTCTCCAGCCCCATTGCTTTCTTTTGAAAAGTGTTTATGTCATTTTCCATTGTTAACAAAGTATTTTATGTGTGTCTCTGTGTGGGGATGTCTGCGATGTGTGTAGGTGCCCTTGAAGGCCAGAAGAGGGTGCTAACTTCCTTGGAGTTACAGGAGGTTGTATTCCTGATGTAGAGCAGCAAGTAATCTTAACCACTGAGCCATCTCTCCAGCCCCCAATTCAATACTTCTAATTTGCTGCCTCTTGTGTGTTTCAAGTATTCATTCAGTCTTGCTTTTTAATCCAGTTTGATGGCCTTTACATCATAATTAACATGTTTAGAAACGTTTTTAAAAATAATTTATTAATTTTTTATTTTGTATGCATTGGTGTTTTGCCTGCATGTATGTCTGTGCGAGGGTGTTGGATCCTGGAGTTACAGGCAGTTGTGAGCTGCCATGTGGGTGCTGGGAATTGAACCTGGGTCCTCTGGAAGAGCAGTCACTGCTCTTAACAGCTAAGCCATCTCTCCAGCCATGTAGAAACATTTACATGGGATATAATTATTAATATTCTTGGTTTTAATTTAACTTTCTTGATTTATAGTTTTTAAAATTATTTATTCTTTGACAATTTCATACATGTGTATAATACATTCTGGTTATACTCACTCTGCTCCCTCTTATTGTCCCCCCCTCACTACCAGCCCCCTATCCCCCCAAAACAAATCCTTCTCACTATCATGTCTTTTTGTCTTATGAGCCACTCACTGAGTTTCACCAGGGTCACCTACAGGTCATGGGGGTGAAGTTATCCACCAAACATGAGCAACTAACTAGTGACTACATCATTGAAGACCCCCCCCCCCCCCCCCCCCCCCCCCATCGACTGCCAATAGCCTGCCTGGGAGAAGCCAGTCTCTCTGAGCCCCTCTCCTGTCCATGACTGAATGCTGACGGGCCCAGGCAGCTGCAGTTGTGAGCTCACGGGTGCAACGGCTAAGCCATGCACAGAAGTCAACATTTTACAGCCCTCCTCCCCATCGTCTGCTCCTATGGACTTTTCATCCCCTCTCTCATGATGTTCTGACACTTGGAAGGAATAATACGGTCTTCCCATTGTGGGCTGAGTATTCCACAGTCACTTATTCTCAGACCCTTGCCCAGCTATAAGTCTCTGCATTAACCATCCTTCCCTGTAAGGAGAAGAAAAGCTCTCTAAGGCTGAAGTAAACAGTAGTCTATGTGTATAAACGTAAATATTTAGGAGTAGTTTCACAACACATCCATCTCACAAACAGAAGCATTAGGTTCACCTCTAGGGTCTATGACCTTCCCAGCCCTGGGCATTTGACGGGGTCCATAACATCAGAGTGAACCTTCTTCTGTGGAGTAGGCCTCAGAGCCAATCAGACCACAGTTAGACAGCAAACCAAACCCCCAAATGAAAAAAGAAATACAGTTAGTTACCCCTACCCAAGTCATACTGCTTGCACCAGTGAATGCATCTTAGCCATAAAACAGGCTGGTGTTTTAACACAGAAGATCCACAGCTAAGTAAGACCATTGATAATCTTTCTCTGCTATTGCTACAGAGCATCTTCTGATACTGGGAATGCTAGCCGGCAGGGAGGAAGCTTCTAGCTCAGTGCCAGTTTGATTCTTCTGTGTCCTACCACCAATGTGGATGGCGTCTTCAGCAGAAGGGTTTTACTGTCATGTGGGCAACTGGGAGCGTTGACAATAACATCCACTGCCCTTGGGCCTCTGGGAGCCTTCCTGGTCAGAAACTCACAGGAGGTGTCCTGCACCTGGTACTGGGATTTTTGTTTAATGACCCACAACTTCCAGGATTGACTCATACAGAGTACTTTTTAAAAAAATATACTTTGGCAGGCGAATTGATTTAGTGGGTAATGGTGCTGTAAGCCCGGTGATCTGATTCTATTCCTGAACCACATAGTGGAAAGAGAGAACTGACTTCTGCAAATTGTCCTCTGAATGCCACATGTGTGCCATGGCATGTGTGTGGATGCATGTGTGCATATGAGTGCGTGTGTACGCGCGTGCGCACACACACACACACACACACACACACAAAGTAAATGAATATAACATTAAAATTATATTTTAAAACCAGCTTAAAAAGTAGTAGGTTTCCATATGACTGCATACACTTTCAACTTTTTCCAAGGACTTAACATGCATCATTAAATTATTTGGGTTCTCAGATTTATCTTAATATAGGCACTTAAAGCACTTATTTACTTAAAAATTACTAGATTTTATTTATTTTTTATGTGTACGAATGCTTTGTGTGTGTGTGTATGTACACGCAGCATGTGCCTGCTCAGAGCCTCACGGAGTCAGAAGAGGGCTTTGAATCACCTGAAACTGGAGTTATGGATATCTGTGAGTTACCATGTAGGTGCTAGGAATTGAAACTGAGTCCACTGCAAGAGCAATAATTGATAATAAAAAATTACTGAGCCATTCCTCTACCCCTGCCTAGAGTGTTTATAATGATAAATACACGTGTAGCTTATGGTGTCAGCAGTGCTAAGACATGGGGGGAATCAGCATGCTTAGGGACCTGAAGAACCCTTTCATGTACCTGTGACTCTTGTCCATGACTCCGGAGGACCACTGGGCCTTGTTGACTGTCAGCCCAGCTCTAGGTTTAGTGAGAGACTCTGTTTAAGGGAATAATGGCAGAGATTGATAGAAGAGGGCACGATGTCCTCCTCCTGCCTCTGTGTGTAGATGGGTGCACACACCTGTTTGTGTATATATCACACCCACACACCCCACATGTACATCAGACATACATGCATGTCCCCCCAAGAATAAATGGATTAGTCTGGGGAAGACCAATCTTGCTGTGGGATATAGACTTCATCATGGGAATCCGGCAGAAACAACAAATAGGGAAATCTAGGCTGATGCACCTGGGTTCAAAGGTTGGGGGGGCTTACTGGGTCTGGCTGAGGAGAGGCAGGTTCTCAGGGAGAAGACCCTTCCCTGGTCTGCTCTACTCCCCACAGCAACTTTCCCTTTCTTACCTTTCAGCTTCCTCTCTTCTCACATAAATGACCCCTGAGCACTCGGGCTGTCCCCACCTGCTGCCTCCCTACTCCATTGGGTCAGGATTCCCTGCCCTGGAGCACACTATCTGGACAGAATATAGTGCTGTGAATGCATTAAGAGTCAGGCTGAGCTAGTTTTTAATTTAAAAAGTTATTTATTCGTGGCCCTACTGCAGCCAGAGTCTGTGTTGATGTCCGTGGCTCCAGTTACCACTGAAGGCTATGCAAATACCCAGGATCTGGGCTGCCACCTGAGACTATGTTGATGTCCAGGGGTCATGCTACCTCAGGGGCCAAACTGATCTGGGTGGTCTAGGCTGCCATCAGGGCCATGGTGATATCCAGGCCCAGGCTGTTGCCGGGGTCCATGTCTGGATCTGTGGTCCTGCAGCAGCTGGGGTCTGTGTTGATGCCCATCTGTGTTGCCACCAGGAATTGGGAGGTGGGGCACAGGAACTATGCATGTTGGGAACTGGGGGCCATGCTGAGCTGGTCCTGCCCTTCACTGGCCCTGAGATAGCTGGCTCATCCGCTTGCTGGACTCTGCAGCAGAGCTGGCCCCACCCCTCAGGGGAGAGCTGCCCTCCCCCCCTTGAAAGAGATAGCCCCACCCTTCATCAGGGGCATGGGATAGCTGGCCCTGATGGCACCTGGATTGACCATCTCAGCTATCACTCAGGCTCATATCCTGGGCCTTGGGTTGGCCCATCCTAACACCTACCCCATCTGTGACCTGCTGGAGCATGTGAAGGGACTGGTCCTGCTGAATGATGGCCACAGAATCCCCATGACTAGGGGCAACAGCAGGACATCCGAGAGGAGTTTCGGTGAAGGTCCAGTGATGATGGTGTGCCAGAGGCCTTGAACCAGACCAATGAGTCATTGTAATGAACATTTGTGGGTGGGGCTGGTTGGACAAGGTACACCGTATGACACACTGTAGCTCCCAATGCCACTAGGATGGATGGATGAAGAGGTGTTGGAGAGGTGGGAAAGACAGAGGAATGAGGTGTTTTTTTGTTTGTTTTATTTTAAATTAATTTTTTGGGAGGTTTCTTTTGGAGGGGAAGCTACAGGGGTGAGGGCTGGATATGGAAGGGCTGGGAGGTGAGAGGGATTTGGGTGCATGGTGTGAAATTCCCAAAGAATCAGTGAAAAATTGTCTTTTTTTTTCTCCCATTTTTCAAGACAGGGTTTCTCTGTTTAACAGTCCTGGCTGTCCTAGAATTCAATTTGTAAACCAGGCTGGCCTCGAATTCATTGAGATCTACCTGCCTCTGCCTCCCAAGTGCTGGGATTAAAGGCATGTATGGCACCACTGCCTGGCAAAGAACTATCTTTTTTTTTTGGTTTTTCGAGACAGGGTTTCTCTGTGTAGCTTTGCGCCTTTCCTGGAACTCACTTGGTAGTCCAGGCTGGCCTCGAACTCACAGAGATCTGCCTGGCTCTGCCTCCCGAGTGCTGGGATTAAAGGCGTGCGCCGCCGCCGCCGCCGCCGCCGCCGCCGCCGCCGCCGCCACCACCACCTGGCTGTTTAAAGTGACTTCATGAATTTTTTTTTTTTAACCTAAGAGCTGAGGATCGAACCCAGGGCCTTGCACTTGCTAGGCAAGCATTCTACCACTGAGCTAAAGCCCCGACACCAAAGAACTATCTTATAAAAAAAGAAAAAAATATTTATTTGTGTGTGTGTGTGTGTGTGTGTGTGTGTGTGTATGTGTGTGTACATGTGCCTCAGAGGCCAGAAGAAGTTGTCTAATACTCTCAGAATTGGAGTACATGAGACCATGAGTTGCCTGACATGGGTCCTGGGAACTGAACTCAGACCCTCTACATTTAGCTGATGAGCTATCTTTGCAGATATGGTTTTGCATAAATATGGCTTTATGCAGACTCGAAATGCGAAGGAGCCGAAGAGACAGCAACATACATGGTTTCCCTGTTGAATAGTGTGATGTGATTGCAGCTCTCTTATCTCAGAAACTCCAGAGGGGAACAAGTGCGTTCCAGGGCTTGCTGCGTAGCACAGGATAGCCTGAAACTCCTCATGGGGCACAGATTACTTCAGATAGCTCCCATCTACCTCAACCTCCCAAATGCTGGGATTGCAGATGTGCACCCCACCCCAGATCAATCCATATTTCTTTTTCTTTTTTCATTTAAAAGTTATTTATTTATTTACTCTCTCTCTCTCTCTCTCTCTCCACATGTGCATGCCACAGTGAAGGTCACAGCCATATATGAAGGTCAGAGGACCACGTTTAGGGGTCAGTTCTCTCATTCCAGTGTTTTTGGGGCTGAAACTTCGCTCATCAGGCTTGTGCAATAAATACGTTTGTCCATGGAGACATCTACTGGCCCTATACTTCTTGAATGAATAATAGGCAATAAGCAAGAAAGCAGTGGCCTTTGTCCCAGGTCTGTGACCAGATGACATTTCCTCCAGGGTGTGCATCTGCCCACACATCTGCTGCCTCTGTGTGCTCCTTGAGCAAGAGTGGTAGGAAGATTGGAGAGAAGGGGACTGGAGAAACGCCTCATGGTAGTCTGGTGAGGCATCGTGGGTGACAATGGATCTGGGAAAACCAAAGGAGATGATTCCCAGAGGCCCCTGGCTGGTCCACATGGTAGGGCTTGTTGCCATCTTGCCGTGGGACCAGAAAGGACTGGATCCAAGGGGACTGCCAGCATGTATGTTCTCTGGGTGAGAGGGTGGATGGTGGACTCATTCCCCAAGAGAAGGAAGATACCCCAGGAAGCTGAGTGTGAGCCCTGCTGCAGAGGTGATGCTGAGCACGTGGGCAGCATATGTTAGCAATCCCAACCCCCCAGCACATAGGTCAGTGGCCATGGCAAGGCAATCCCGGGGGACGGTGCAGGTGAGTGTCCCAGGCAGAGGTGGGGTGAAGATGAAGAGAAAGGAACAGGAGTAGAAGTGGCTGATGGAGAAACAGATCATTGAGGAGTGAGGGAAGGGGCCTGTCAGGGACAAAGAGGGACAGTAGAAGAGGGGACAGTGAGAGGAGCATAGGTCA
This sequence comes from Peromyscus attwateri, assembly GCA_902168425.1. Lineage (NCBI taxonomy): Eukaryota > Metazoa > Chordata > Mammalia > Rodentia > Cricetidae > Peromyscus > Peromyscus attwateri. Next base: position 38,749 of record CABHPP010127209.1, read on the forward strand.
GGAAGCTGACACAGGAGAGCTCTTTAGGAAGTGTACTGAGATCAAATACCCCGGAAAGGCTAAGTAAGGAAGATGGAATCATAGCCATTGCTTTTGGCAGTTTAGTGGGCCTTGATGACCTCTAGATTTTCTAAGTGTTTGGGCTGTGAGGGACTAAGGGAGACATTTTATTCACTTCTTGACAGGTGGTTTTGAGAAGGCAGTGTTTCCAGCATCTGTTGTGTCCCTGGCCATTCCTCTCCATCAGGTGGAGGTGAGGGAAAGCAAAGATGGCGGTGAGGAAGAGCCTCTTCATGAAAAACTGTGTGTGGCACTGGTGTGAGGCACTGTTGATGTGCCTCCAAGAGGGCCACCCAGAGAGTGGAGAGAGGACAGAGGACACAGCCTACTCCTTCCCACTCTAGCCCCTGACCACACATACGGCACATTTCCTGACCTTTCTTACACTCACTGTGGCCATGTAACTAAGTCCTTGCCATGAATGGGGTATGAGCCAAGGAACCATGGACTTCCAACCATGACCTGTTAGGATATCCTGTACAATCTTTCTTCACTTCCTCCATTGTTCCTACTCTGGGGTCCTAGAGAAGGGTGGAGTCCCAAGACAAGAGACTGGGTTTATGGATGACTGTGAGAAGTAGATTCCTCATTTTGTCGTGTTGTGGGAGATAAATGTTTGTTCAGTTTATCCGATGAGATTTAGGTGTCTACAAGACAGCTAAGGTCCCCGTAATAGACACAGAAATTTCTTTCCTTGGCTGCCAGCTGTTCTGCAGATGTAGCACTTCAAGTCTCAAGAGCAGTGCCAGCTATGGATGGGTAGAGGAGGCTGGTAGGGAGGTTTCCAGGAGAAATGCTGGTTCCCTGGTAGAGAGGGTGGTGGCTGCTGGATTTCTTTTCCCCCTTGAGCAGAAAGAATTCTACTCCCGGGGATGGTCAGAAATAACACGGCCCTCTGAGGGTTGTCCTGCAGTTAGAGTGGGCAGAGGGATTTTCACTCTGTACTGTGCCTTTGATTAAAGTATGTAATAGAATAGCACCCAGTGCACAGTAAATACGGATCCAGTGTTGATCCTTGCTCTGAGGTTGGTGTGACAGAGGAAACAGGGGTTGTCATGCATTTTTTCTGTTTTCTCTTTCTGTCCACTCTTCTCTCCTGATTTACTGAAGGACACAGGTGTAGGGCCGTGATGGAAGCCAAGGGCATCTTTGCAGACCATTTATTTCCCTTTATGTTATGTGCAGATTAGGAAATGGACAGTATAATATTAATGGTTTCAGATCTGGCTGTAGAGTTAGGCTGAGTACCGGCATAATGCTTGGTTCCAACTTAGATCTTCTGCCTTCCCAGCCAGGGGTCTCAAAAATAAAAAAATCATAAAGTTATTATTTAACAAGAAAGGGGAGACAGAAAAGATATCACCTATATTCCTCATACCTAGAGATACTACCACTTTTAAAGAGTGTATGTTTATTTTTAATTATGTGTGTGTATGTATGTCTGTGTGTGGGTTGTGCACACAGGCCAGAAGAGAGCATTTGATTCCACAGAACTGGAGTTGCATGTGGCTGTGAGTGGCCTGATGTGGGTGCCAGAAATCAAACTCAGGTCCTTTGAAGAAGCAGTAAGTGCTCTTAACTGCTGAGCCATCTCTCCAATCCAGATAACCACTTTTGATCCTTAATTTATATCCTTCCAGTCACCTTTTTCTCTTGTGTGCATGTCCACATTACATATCAAGGTTCAGTATTTATAGTGCACATAGACTTTATAATACATACAAATACCAGCATACTCCATATACATGTAGAATATACAGTATGGGGCTCTGGATGTGGCTCTGTGGTTAAGAGCACTGGCTACTTCTGTAGAGGACCCTGGTTCAATTCCCAGCCACCCACACTGTGGCTTATAACCATCTGTAACTTCAGTTGCAGGGCATCTGATGCCTTCCTCCGGCCTCTGCAAACACCAGGCATGGTGCACAGACATGCATGCAGGCAAGACACTCAGGCACATAAAATAAATAAATAGGTCTTGAAAGGGAATATATATATTCCATAAAGAATATATACTACTGTTTATGGATATATCATATTCTATGCTTGTCCATAAACCACTGAAAGAAGGATAAACTCATATTATATACATTGTTGTGTATCTTGCTTTTTCCACTAAAGTCACAAGCTCATTCCCATGTGATTAGAGACTATGCCTCATCTGATATGTGATTTAACTAAAATCCCTTATTGTTGAACAAGTTCCCAGCTTTTCCTTCCTCTCAAGTCATTCCTGGGTCTTGCTGTTAGGTCATGTTTGCCTCTGTCCTAGATGATTTTTTTAAAAACTAAAGTTCTCCCATGTGTAGAATTTTTGCATCTAAAAGCAATATATTTTCTTCTGTCATGCTAGGGATTGAACTCAAAGGCCTCTCACATGTAGGCAAGCCACACCTCCAGCCCTTCAAAACAAAACAAAACAAAACCAACACTCTTTTAGCAGAGGCTGGAGAAATGGCTCAGCAGTTAAGAGTGTGGGCTGCTCTTCCAGAGGACTTTGGTTCAGTGCCCGGCACCCACGTTGGCAGCTCACAACTATCTATAACTCCAGTTCCAGGGCATCTGGCATTCTCACACAGACATACATGTAGACAAAACGTCAATGCACATAAAAGTAAATAAATCTTGTGACAAGGTTTTGATAAATTGCCTAGGTTGGCCTTGAATTCACTCTGTGACGGGGAAAGACCTTGAACTGGTGATCCTCCTGCCTCAGCATTCTGAGTAGCTAGGATTGCGAACATAAGCCAACGCTTACTTCAAAGTAAGAAAAATGCTAAAACTTTTACTATATCCTGACAGGTGGTCTCTCAATGACTGTGCTAATTGATGACTCCATCCTGGCTGAGGAAGGAAATCCTTTCCCTCTGGTTCTTGGGTCAGACTAGGTAGTGTCATTTCCAGAGGGGTCCTTTCCTCCTGAGTTGTATCTGGGGAGTGGACAGAAGCCCACCCAAGCCTGTACTTGCCTGGAGTATTCCGGGATTAATGAGACGAGCTACGCTCCTGTGAGGGTTGGGTAGGAGGAGTCGCTGGCTAGGGTGGAGGGTAAGGCTCTCTCCTGCCTTTGTGACTACTCTATTGGAGTTCTGGCCTTGGAGCCCAGGGGCGTGATCGCGTGAGCCTCATTCTGGTCAGATGAATTGTGGTCAATGGGGTACCAGAGATGGGTCTGGGAGATGAGGTGGCTGTGGGTGGAGCAAAGGCAGACTCCACCAGTCCGGTCTCCAGGAGCTGTAACAAAAGCAAATATTTGGAGGCTGGGATTGCTTAGCTCTCTCCTTGGAATCAGCAGACTCTCGGAGGCTGGGATTAATTTGAAGAAATTTACTAGCAGAGTTTGTGGCAGATAAAACAGTTTGCTTATTTCACACTTGTATGGCCACCTGCTAGGAACTGTTTGTTCAGTTTCGAATTCTTTAATTAAAATCAACATAAAACAGATTGAAAACATCCCAAGAAGGGGATGCTTGGTTTGCTGGAGGATATTGCAGAAAGATGGAGCAAAGTGGTTAAAAAAAAAAACAAAAAAAAAACCGCTTTGCCACCAAACAAGCCGGCAGGTAGGAAAGCGCAGGTTGGGAAACCATGGGTTTGGGCTTGCGCATGCGTGTATGAGCTTGAGTTGCCGCCAGGAAGCACAGAGACCACTCACAAGGACCTCTTTCAGCCTTAGGAGTTTCCAGGATGGCCTATCGGTGGGGTGGAAAAGTGAGGTGGCCTCTTTGCTTCAACACCTTGGGAAGGATAAACTTTGCATTTACTTTTTCAGTAAATACCCAAGGTAGCTCGGTGCCTGACATTGTGATCAACATGCAGTCCTTGTCTTCTAGAGAGAGGTTCAGAATCCAGTAAGCGAGACAGCGAGGTACGGCCACAACCAGGGTGGCCATGGTACCGCAGGAAGACAACAGGAAGACAACCGAGCTAGCAGCTGTGTGAGCCAGAGGAGGGGCACTGGGCTCTGGTCTGTGGGAGAAGGGAGGGTTGGGGTCAGACTTCCACCTCAGCTGAAATGTGATGAACAGGTAGAAATTATTCATGTCAAACAGAAAGAGGGGAGGGAGGAGGGACTACAGCAGGTACCGAGTGGATAAATATGAGCCACGTATTATATGTGTATGCAGACGCCATAATGAAACCCATTGGTTTGGTTTTTTTTTTTTTTTTTTTTTTTTTTCATTGAAAACTGAATTATTCTTTATGTGTACAGGTGCTTTGCTGTTCACCACATGTGCGCAGTTCCTGCAGAGGCCAGAAGAGGGAGTCAAATCCTTTGGAGCTGTAGTTATAGGTGGTTGTGAGCTTCTGAACCCCCACATGGGTGCTGGGAACTGAACTTGGGTCTCCTGGAAGAGCAACAAATACATTTTTTTTTTTTTTGTTTTTTTTTTTTTTTTCTTTTGTTTCTTGAGACAGGGTTTCTCTGCAACAGCCTTGGCTGACCTTGCTTTGTAGACCAGGCTGGCTTCGAACTCATATAGATCACCTGCCTCTTTTTTCCAAGGGCTGGGATTAAAGGCATGGACCACCACGGCCCCACCACAATCTCTCTTAACCGCTGATCCACCTCTCCAGCTCCTGTGGCCCAGGATTTAAGAAAATAAACAAACATTTGCCAGCCTTTCACTCTTGATATGCTAGCTTTCTCTAACAAAAAGGCCTTTGCTATGAGGTCAAACAGAGTCAGCCAAGCTGGCTAAGGCAGTAAAGAGGGTCTTCTGTCTTGAGGCATTTTACCCATTTTGGCCTTGACTCAGTCAGTAATTGGTCCCCTGGCCATCATCTTTCCTCAGGCCCTACTGGCCTCTAGGGAGGTGGAAACAGAGGCAGCTGCCCTTGTTGGGAACAGCTCAGTTCACTTGGCTTCCTCTGCTCCATTCCTTCCTTAAGCCCTGATCTTTTAGGGTCAGCTCTTGCCATAGTTGAGCACAGGGGCAGCCTGTTGGAGATCTTCGGTGTGTTGAGCTGTGGGGAAGCCAGCCACACGGGCTGTGCTCAGTGCCTGTGTCTAGATACCTGCTCTGAACTCCTGATTTTGAATTATATATTTGGTTTACCAAACCTATCTGCTTGATGCACTGGAAAAGGTGCTGGACTCAGAATCATTGACCTGGGATTGGTTCCGAGTTCGCTCCTCGATAATTTTAGTTTCTTGAACAAGTGCCTGGAGCTCCCTGGATCTCTGTTTCCTCATTGTTGGTGGGTCTTAACTTGTAGAGCTTTTGAAGATGGTCAAAGTGTGGTTAGTTATGGGAAACCCCTCACTCTTCCTCTTGCCCAGGCATCTGGATCCTTCCTGGAAATAACAGCTGGATTGCTATGCCCTCTTCTTGGGACCTAGGCATAACTTTGTGGAAGCTCTCCTTTTCCCTGGCTTGGTGGGATGAAAGCCTCCTGTTACTTCTTTGTGTCTTGGAGCCCCTAGCCACAGTGGAGCTGGCAGATGATAGGTAAGCCATACTCACATGGCCAACTTCCTATATCCCGGCAGAGTCTCTCTTTTGACTCCTCTTCCCAAGTTCCTGACTGTACTCTCTCTTTCACAGTCCCTGCAGCCAGCTTGAGCAGGCTTCCACCTCTCCTCCAGCCCCTGAGGACTCCACAGCTAGTGTCCATAACCAGGTTCCTGGCCTTGAGCGTCAGTGCTATACCGTGTTTGGAATTCCCCTCTCTCAGCTCCACCCTGTGTGCCCAGCTCTACTATTTCTTTTTGTTTGTTTATTTGGTTTTTTTTTTTAGATTTATTTATTTATTATGCATACAGTGTTCTGCTTGCATGTATCCTTGCAGGCCAGAAGAGGGCACAAGATCTCATTACAGATGGTTGTGAGCCACCATGTGGTTGCTGGGAATTGAACTCAGGACCTCTGGACGAGCAGCCAGTGCTCTTAACCTCTGAGCCATCTCTCCAGTCCCTTTTTTTTGTTCTTTTAGTTTGTATTTATGTGTGTGTGTGTGTGTGTGTGTGTGTGAATTCGGACATATGCACGTCACAGTGTATGTGTAGGGGTCAGAGGACAAACTCAGGTTTCAGTTCTTGCCTTCTGGCTTGTTTGAGTGTTTGAGACAGGAGCCAGGAATATTCATGACTCTACCTCCCATCTTGTCACAGGGGCACTGGGATTACACATGTGTGCTACTGTGCCCAGCTTTTATGTGGATTCTGGGGATCCGAACTCAGGTCTTCATGCTTATGTGACAAGCCCTTGACCGGCTGAGCCATCTTCAGAGCCCTGCCACTTTCTGCTGTGAGATGTAAAGCGAGTCCCTCAGCTTCTCCAACCTCAGTTCCCTTCTGTGCAAAATGGGTTAAGATTCCTCACCTTGAAGACTAAATGAGAACGGAGTACTGGGAAGCCACCAGAGCAAGCACCGAGCATGTGGGCCACATGGCTGTACAAAATCAGCTCGGCTCCTAGAACACTGGAAAAAGTGAAACTTCATGTTCTTGAGTTTTCTTTCTTCCTCCCTCCCTCCCTCCCTCCCTCCCTCCCTCCCTCCCTCCCTCTCTCCCTCCCTTCCTCCCTTCTTTTGATTGTCATCAAATGACTTCTTGAGGGAGGCAGAGAGGGTATGGACACCTAGAGTGGAAACTGAGGCACCCACTCTCACGTGACACCAGGGGCTCACACTGTGAGCGAAGACTGTGTAGTAGATCCTGACCCCAGGCCTGTCTGACAGGCCTGGCTCACTTCTAGCCTCTTGGCCTTCTGATCCAGCCCCTGCCTCCCTAACATCTTTGTGCCTGGCTGGGACCCCATAGCGTGGGGCAGCTAGCCTGAGCTCTCTGTCACAGCCCCGGCTGTCCCAGCCACAGCCCCAGTTCATGGTTCCCCATTTCTGCTCCCCAGTGTCCGCTCCTTGACCGAGGGGCTCACTCAGGAGCCCGTCTCTTTGTGGCGTTGATTAGAGGCCTCTTCCCACAACATCAAAGCTTCAATTAACGCGGGCCGCTCGCAACCCTCTTGCAAAACTCTGATAAGAATAGAATTTTCTCTTGGAAAATGGATTTTTATTTAGTTGTGTGTACTGTTGGTTAAATGACCTACTCTATACACTAGCGCTGAGATTCTGGGGACAATTAGGGGGCTCGTCAGGAAGTGGTTATCTGAAGGAAACAGGCACAGGCTGTTTAGCTGTCTAATATCCTGATGGGGGTGGGGGGCAGAGGCAAATTAAAAACAGGCTTCCCCTCCTTTCCAGATGTGGGGATGGGGTGCTGGGCTGAGATGGGACTCTGTGGGAGGTGTATGTGGCTGGATGGTGGCTCCCCAGCCTTGTGTCTAGATGACTGTTCACATTCTCTCTCTCTCTCTCTCTCTCTCTCTCTCTCTCTCTCTCTCTCCCCACCCCCTCCCTCTCTGTGTGTAAATTCATGTGTGCCACACGGGTACTGTCCAAGAGTATAGTCTGGCTTGGAGAGGATAGGATTCAAGCATAGAACAGAAATGGAACCCTGGAGTTAGGGAGCATGGATGGTTAAGGCTGGTGGCTCCTTAACTCTTAATTTTTTTAAAAAAGACTTATT
>CABHPP010127214.1:432-35179 GCA_902168425.1 Peromyscus attwateri
TGAATAGATTCTCCATGTTAACTACACTCTGTACATATCTCTATTCTCTAGAAACCACTGATCTGTTCTTCATTGTAGCTTGTTATTTTCAGAATTGATGCAAGTAGAAGGTTAGTCTCTATTTATTAGGTACTAACTTCATTTTTTAAACAGCATGATGCTTTGGGGATTCAGCCAAGTCACATATGGTTTGTTTCTTCTTTTCTTCTTCTGAATAGTGTTAAAAGGTGTGGAAATATAATCTGTTTATCCATTAATCCATTGGAAGACATCTGGCTTATTCCCAATTTTTAACTATTTCAGACAAAGCTGATAAACACTTATGCACAGACTTTGTGTGGTTATCCTTTTTTCTTCTTCTAGTGATGAAGGAAGTGAAATTGTTAGAACACAGGGTAAGCATAGGCTTCACCACAGAAAGCAGCCCGAAGTGTCTTCCAGTATTCATGCAATGTCTTTGCTTTCCTTCAACAATGTATGAGACACCGTGGCTCCCTGTCCTTGTCACACTTTATACTGTCAGTTTGTTTTCATTTTGTTGTTCTGTTAATAGGGCATAGTATCTTACCATGGCTTACTTTTATATTTCTTGAATTAATGAAGTTTAACATTTTTCTGAGTGTATTTGCTATCTATATATCATCCTTCATAATAACTATTTTAAGGTCTTTTCTTCCTTTATAATACTTTTCTTAAAGGTCTTGTCTAAGCACTGGACTCCCCTCTCTACCTAATTCTTTTGGTTGCTTTGGCTCTTAACAATGGACTTCAGTTTCTTTTGAGACTCGTATGTCATTTTGATTGAGTGACAGACATGGGACGGTGTTCGGAGGAGCACAAGAGCAGCCTGGGATGATGCTCTTTTTGTAAAGTGCTTGCCCTGTAAGCATATGGACCTGAGTTCCACCCCCAGGACCTACGAAAAAAGTCAGGCACAATGCTGCATGTTGTAATACTCATGCTGGGGAGGCAGAGAGACAGATTCCTGGGGTTCACTGGGCACCAGCCCAGCTGAATCTGTGAGTGTCAAGCCAGTGAAAGTCTTTGCCTCAAAAACAAAATCCAGGTAAACATGTTGAAGTTGTCCTGCACACATACACACACACACACACACACACACACACACACACACACACACACCACACACACACACACACACACACACAAATACTAGAGGTAAAAATAGTATTTGCGCTTAAAATGGGGTACACAACAATATGTTCAAAGAAGAACATAAAAGGCTAAATATTAGGATATGAAGGACTGAATCCAGGCAATGAATACGAGTTATGAAAAAGGATATAAAACTAATTATGTTTCTAGTTCTAACTCTGTCTCAGATTTTTCTTTTTTTGTAGTGGGTAAGTGTGTAAAAATATATTAGATAGTGAAAGTGTAAACTCCAATGCAAAGCTCCACAGCTTCAGAATGGCTATTCTAACTGTGTATAATTTCATTACTATGTGTAGACATTGGGCCTAGTTATTTTGATTTGTGATTTGGGGGCAGCTTTTTATAATAAAGTATATATGGAAAATGGCCACATTTCTCCAGAGATGTTCAAGGGAAATGGTGAATTAATCTATTCAGGAGTTTAGTACGCCTGCATTGGTTGTCTGTATAGTCTTCCTTAGTCAGCCACAGGCTTTGAATTTCTCCTTGGGTGCTTTGTTAGGGCAGGAGCTGGGTGCTTACTCAGGGTGGGTGTTCCACTGCCTGCTCTGCAGCCAGCTGCACCTTTGCTAGGGCGACACTGCTGCAGATCGGGACTCAGTGCTTACGGGAGGATGGGTATCATCCCTCTACCTCTCTCAACTCTGTAGACCAGTGTGGCTGCCCATTGTGGGTGGGATAGCCTCAGCTTTGCAAATTCTTCTCCCGTGAAAACCCAGCTCCTGCCTTGGATCCATCATGAATGTTGCATATGATAGAATGTAGAGATTTCTAATGGTATTAGAGTTGTCGTTTTTCTATGTGTTCACAAGAGGTGAGGTTTCTACCCTTGTGTTTATTATCCTCTCCTGGTGCTGGGGACTAGGCAGCAGGGTTTGGTGCCAAAATGGCTGAGGTTTTTATTAGGAGAATTGTCTATGCAGAAGGGTAGGATCTCAGGCTTTGATGAAAATGCGCACTAACCTTTTCTGAACACCTGCATATAATATCTGTACCACTTATTCAATTCTGCTGCTGTCATTTGGAAGCAGCTACAGACAAGTGTAGACTGAGTAGATATGGCTGTGTCCCAGGAAGACTCTGAAATCAGCTGCAGGCTGCGTTTGGCTGGCACACTGTGCTTTTCCACTCCCAATTTGCAGAATAAACTCCAAATGCCCTGCACTGGCTTCTGGAAGCCTCTAGCCTTCTTCAGTGATATCTTTTCTCATCCCACTGTAATTTTATTCTAGTACAGAAACCTTTCAGCCAGCACACTAATGCTAGCATCTGGTTAACTGATAAAAAAAACATTGTTTAAAGAAATGAGGCATACACACAATCTGCCTGAAGCATATTAATACACAATAAAAAACGTACATTTGTTTGTCATTTCTTTAGCATAAGGCCAGGACTTTTATTGAATTTTATTCCTCATCATTTTTGTATAAAACATACCCATAATGTGTCTTTTACTATTTCCAATTTTGGTTTCTTTAAATTAGAGTGAGGAGTTGAGACACCAGCAAAGCCATCTGAGGCAGGATGTTATTGGAGGGATTTTTATAATCCTCCTTCATCTTTTATAGCTGGATCCCTTGAGCTTAATTCTACTGCAGCTTTTTTAGTGACTCCCTAAAAAATGTCAAGACTTTGCAAAGTATCTATCTCAATTTTCACAGAAACAGCAGCTCTTTAATGTGAGCTAAATTGCACACTGTTAATAATGAGTATGACTGGCAGAAACCAGTTTGGGAGTAAACATCTCTGACTCTCATAAGGCAAGAAGTAAGAGCAGAAATGAGCAGGCTCATTAGGGACCATGCTGCTAGTCATACACTTGGTTAGTAAGGGTGTTTTCTGAAAGAATAGGAGTATCAGCACTCAGAGATGCTGATGAGAGTGGCCGTTGGAATCCCCTTCGTGTTCCCCAGCATGCCCAGCTCTTCACTTTGCCACGCTCTTCATTCACCTTCTCTGTTGGCCTAGAGAGCCCTTTATGAACTCTGCCTGAGAGTGTCTTCTATTGAGATTCAAGGTTACTTCCCTCTCTGCCTACTGAGCCTGGCAAGATTACCCCTCACTCTGTGTTTCTCCATTCTCCTTTAATAGTACCTATGACCTTAATGCATTTTTCTTAATATTTCAGGCTCTACTATCCTGCATAGCAGCAGAGATTATATTTTATTCAGCTCCACATCTTTAGTCCCCAGGATCAGGACATTATACAGTAACAGCTTTGTAAAATTCGATTGAATGAATGGGTACATTAGTATTTGATTAAGGCATAGGCAATTTCACAGGGCAGATTAAGCTGCATCAACCATTTCCTTCACTGTAGATTGAAATAATGACTACGGAATCTCGATGCTAGAAGGCAGAGAGTGATTTGGAATTTTGATCCTCAATCAGAATTGTAAAAATATGTTCCCTGGACTCTAAGATCTCTACAGAATTGAGTCTTTGGAGCAACAGAGGTTATGCCTTGCTTGGGTGTGCATAAAATTTTTTGACATTTCTGATAACAAATGATTCTTTTAGTTCAACTGTGGTCCTCTAGTGAGATGCACTCTGATTTTCCTGGAGGACACCAGAAAACAGTAGCAGTGGTGTATCTCTAGAGTGTGCAGTGCTCCAGGGTCAACCCAATGCCTTGAGTATTGTTTTAAGTCTGGAGTGGAGAGTGGGAGACAGTAAGTCATAATAACTTATTTGCATGTGACTGTTCATGAAACTATTTTTTTTTTGTATTGCCAAGGGTCCCTTTTCCCCTCTCCTTTTTCTTGTCAACCAAATACTTGAAGACATTATGAATGGAGCAGGTCTTGAAGAATTCATGTGAAAGTTTATTTCATGATAGATCTGGCATCGCCCAACTTTGTGTCAGGTACCTAATTGCCCCATAAAATTTTTTCTCAAAAATAAATTCTGTCTCACTGTTTTGGGCTTATTCTTACAATATTAACATGAGTCTGGCATTGTGCCCTTCACCAAGATGAAGTACCAGCTGAGCTTAATGGCCTAAACTGTCAACTCCTTGGCTCTTTATTAATCTGGGGAAGTGGCCTGCACCTCAGTCATTATTGCTCAATTAGGAAAGAAATCATCGCATCCATTCTCATTAGAGCAGGTTCTTCATAGGAATCTTTGTTCCTGAGAGTTTTCATAACGTCTCACCAATTCACAAATGCTACCAGTGTTTTCTTTCCCCACTAGGAATGCTTTCCGACAAACACATCTCATATTTAATTGAAGAAACACGATTCCTTCTCAAATTTATTCTCTTTATATGTCTTGTGTTCTGAGAGCAACTATGTCATTAAGGGAGGCTGACAGCCTGTCTGGGTTGTTGTTTGCTGCTGGACGCTAAAATCCCATGCTAGTGTGTGGAGGCCTCGAGTTACTAAGAGCAAACGGTGCCTTAAGAGAAGGCCTGGCCTTTGCCACTGCTGCTGGTGTCCACTCTAAGGGGAAATGATGAGGAAGAGTGCTGTGTAGTCATGGTCCCACAGCTGCTCTCAGACTGACTGAGGGTGAATAGAGGAAAGAGATGGACAATTTGCTTCCTTTTAGTGAAATTTTGTTTTCCTAGTAAGCAGACTTTACATAAATAGTCTGGGGTGTTTAGGAACTCAAGTGATAGAGGGGACACCTCCATTGTAGTTGTGTTGACTGTCATGTCACCTTATGGCCTCTACACACAGGCTTGTGCACAGAGAGGTGATATAGACATGCACAGAGCTTTTTCTCCAGATCCCTCTTCAAAGAACTCTGTGTACTGGTGAACAATTGTGGTGATATTTTAATTATGCTGAAATGTGATTTTATTTGTATGTTAATAAATAAAGATCAGAGGTCACATAGCGAGCCATAAGCAGAAGTCCGGCAGTGGTAGCACACACCCTTAATCTGATCACATGGCAGGCAGAGTCTCTGTGTGGTTAAGGACACAGCCAAGTGTGGTGACACAAGCCCTTAATCCAAGTACCAAAAGTACCAAACATAGAGACCTGGAGGTCTGTATAGACAGGCAGTGATGAGGAAGGCTGGGCTTAGAGCCAATAAGAAAGCCAAACAGAAAGGCAATAAAAACACAAGTCACACAGGAAGACGCTCTCTCTGGGGAAGTGATGGCGGCAAGGTGGTTAGATAAGGTAGTCATGGCTCTCTGATCTCTTTGACTATTACCTCTGTATTTGGCTCTGTGTTTCTTATTTACTAAGACTGTTTAGAATTTCATCAACAAACAATACGGTTTGGTGGCGTCTTTTAGCTATTGGGTCCTTGAAGTTTCACCTTGGGTTTCTGGTTGAGATGATGCAGTTCACAACCTCTGCCAAGAACTAAGTGAACTGGGGGTGCAAAGGTCCAGTCATCTCCACCCATTAGGAAAATACTCTAGTGAGCTGGTGAGGACAAAGTTGACATCATGAGATGCTGTGTTTTCCTGTCAATCCCACTCCATCACGTTTCACAGGTGTTACTTTTACCAAGGCCTTGTGTACCTAATTCTGTTTCAGGAATCACTTCTAAAGAACACAATATGCAACCCCAGCTAGGGGAGCAGATTGGTGCCTTGCTGAGCCATCATCAGGGAAGCTTCTTCATGTAGCAGATGGGAACAAATACAGACCACAGCAGACAACATGCAGAGAGGGAGAGACCTTCAAACATTCAGCCCTAAACTAGATGTATCCATCAAATTCCTCCCCTTAGGGCTCAGGGAATCTGAAGAAGAGGAGGCTTAGAGTGTAAGAGCCAAGGCAGAAGGAGGACACCAGGAAACAAGGCCCTCTAATCAACAGGATTGATGCACATATGAACTCACAGAGACTGAGGCAACATGCACAGGGTCTGCACAGGGATATACCAGATGGGATCCTAGAGCTAAAAGGAGAAGTGGACACATGCCCCTATCCCTAACCCAGAAGCTATCTCCAATTGATAACAACTTGCAAATAAAAACTAGTTTCCTTCAAGGGAGTCTCACTGGAGAAACAAACTACTCTTAAAGGTAGACCACACACCCAGCAGGAGATGGCCAACAGAAAACAAACTCAGTGGCATCTGTGGAGGTTCCTTGTTTCATAATGTTGTGTCAGGGATTTAAAAAAATTATATATATAAATATAAATAAATAAATAAATAAATAAATAAATAAATAAATAAAGTTTTTCTCTGTTTTTGCACTACAGGTCATATATATATGTGTGTATATGTATATGTATATGTATATGTATATATATATATATATTGTATATGTATTCTGGCTTCCAGTGTAGTGTTTTTTTTGGGATTCCTGGGTGTTAGAATGAGTGGGTCTCTGCATCTATATCTGTTTCTTGTATCTTTTCTTGGGTTCTTTTTCTTCTGTTTGTTTGTTTTGTCCTATTCTGATGGTATTATATTATATTAATTATATTCCTTTAGAAGCCTCTTTGTTTTCTAATGAGAGACAGAAAGGGGTAGACCTGGATGGGAAGGAAGGTGAGGAGGAACTGGGAGGAGTAGAGGGAGGGGAGACCATAATCAGGATATATGAGAAAAAGTCTATTTTCAGTATAAGGGGATAAAAAGAACTCAATATGCATCAGGAGATAAGGCAGGAAGGGATGGGGTCATTCTAGGGATGGCCTTATGCTGTTTGGATGGACATGCTAAGATCTTAGCAAATAGCTATTAGCTCAAAATTTGAAGCACCAAGAATAGTACTAATATGATAGGGAGTACTGCGTCATAAGACTTGCACAGGTGTTGGCCAGGTAGCCTGTGCCTTGGGCATCATGTTTCTGGTCTCTGTGAAGGTCTGTAAGAGTCACCGATTTACTCACTGTAGTGACACTGCTGAGCACGTTCACTGCTGCACTGATGTGCTATAGAAGAGCTCCGCAGAATCAATGTTCTTTGTCAGGAGACATCTCACTGTGCATTTCCCTCAAGACTACAGCAAACCCTTGTCTGATTAATTTTGACCATAGTTTAAGCCCCTAGAGAACCACAGAATACAGCATGGCTTAGCTGCAGTGGCTTTGCAGGGCCTCAAAGCCTAATTTGGTTCTTTGATTTATCCCTCTGTGGCAAAGGTTTAATATTTTTGAGACACAGCTATTTAATTTTATATTTTTCATTTTACTAGAGATGTCCTCACATGGTCAGGCTGAATATACATGGTGGCATTTGCCTGTGGAGTTTCGAATTCTGGCTCAGCTGTATAGTCCTGGGCATGTTGTTGTCCTCACAAATCCTACATCCGTTGTATGACTGGGTAATGAAACTACTTGATTTATATAGGGCTACCACGGAGGTTAAATGAGATACTGCTTGTCAAGGGCTTAGTGCAATGCTCAGCACATAACCCCTAGGTGCTCCTTGCAGTGCTGGTGTAGTAAGCAGAACCAAGCACTAGGTAGATTATTGTATGTACACTGTGTGATGAGAGGGTATGGCCTACCAGAAGTCTTGGGATCCTAGGCAACCTGTAGAAGAGGGTCTTCTCAAAAGCAACTGGTGAATGAGAAGTAGAGGCTTTGCTATACTAGATCTACCATGATGACATCTTTTGTTTCTTGGACTACATGGTAGTTAACCTACTTCACTTGATACCAAATAGAAGAAGAAATAGTGGTTAAGTCAATAGACAGGTGAACAGAGTGAAACCAGTCCTCATGAGAATAAAACACAAGAAAGACTAGTTGCAGTGAGTGATCTAGGGGCTGGGCTACCATTTATTAGTGGGGGGGCGTATTATGGGGCAATTTATTGTTAGGCTAGATGGTTCTGTGCATTGCAAGCAATTTTTCATTCCTGACTTCACTTACTAAATGTTAGAAGTAGCTGCCTTGCCTCTATCTTTATAATAACTTCCAATTACCCATGCATCTGGATGGTCTCCAATTAAGATCAGTGAAAAGTATCTAGAAGTCATTTGAGACCCAATAATCTCTAGAATAGTCCTAATTTCTAGCAGTCATGTTTATGCCTGTGGCTCTTTCATTCAAACTTGTCCTTATCTACATGGCTATGTAGTAATGGATGATTCCAGGCCTGGGCTGCAAAAAAGCACAAAGTAGGCCTGAGCTCCTATTGTGCTAGAAAGTAAAGAATTACCCAAAGGATGCTTAAGAACATTTCAAAAGGAACTGGAGCCAAATCCTGGGGCTCTCCCTGACCAACTGGCAATCTGTGCCCCAAATTAAATGATAGTGGCAAATTATAATCTCTTGAAAAAATAAGAATCAGTTTCCCTATACTGACAAAAACAAATAAATGGAAGACAATGGAAAATTCTTTTGTATACTAGATAAGCCAAATAATAAACACAGAAGGAATGATATCAATAGCAAAGCAGAACTTGGAAACCTTTCCAGCATTGATTTTTGCATGCCAAGACCTGAGAGCGAAAGTTTGTGTAACCAAGTGATTATGCAATTTCATAACTCTTGTTCATTGCAAATGGGAAACAGTATATTGCAGCAGAAAAGCCTGATGATAACATCATTGTAACAGTGCAAAGAGACCTCCTGGTGTATCTCTTTAAGGTCCATCACCTACATCTAATGAGCAGGAAGTTTAAATAACTCCTAATCGAGGGACAGTTCACAGAACATCTACCAGTACCATTAAAACCATTGATGTCACAAAGCATAGACTAAGCATCTAGCACATAAAGAGACTACAGGTAGATGGCAACTGAAGTTTTCCATAATCCTGAAATTATACCAAACGCTCAGCTAACTGCCAAAGGTTTCCTGGTTGGGAGGATGCATGATATCATTGCTCAACCCAAACCGGGGGAGTTGGCATGTTTCAGTAGTTCTGAATTCTTCACAGTATTGAAGACATGGGCAAAGAGCTATTAAAAGAAAAGGTAATGTTATATTGGAAAGAGCGTTTAAAACTGTTGAATCATTCCTATTCATTCAAATAGTGGAGGCTTTTCCGGCAAGTTCTATGCAAGGGTGTGTTCATTGTTAGCCAGAGAGCTTTGGAGGGTGGACTGATAACTATTCTCATAATACATTGCACCTTCACACTCTTGGGTGATGGGGAGGTCTGGGATCCAGAGATACAGATGACATTAATGACAATCACAACACCTATGTCACTGAGCGTTAAGTGTCACTGAAAGAACCTGAATTGGAAGAATTAATGTAATTGCTACCCAAACTCTACAAGGTTATTCTAGGTCTTGCTGAAGAAACTGCCAAATAGACAGGGTGAATAAGCTGCAGCTGCTAGATTCAGAGCAAAGGTGGTTCAAAGCCATGCAGGAAGGTTCTGGGGGCCTGGCTTTCCCTTCATAACTTCTTTAGTCAGCCTGCCCAGGGGCTCTGAGCAATGAAACTTAACCTTCCATGTTATGACTGGAAAACAGACTGAGGAGCAGAGAATGCATATTTTATAGATGTACTTGAGGGACCACACTCAGTTTGGGAACAGAAGTGTATTGTCTGTGCTGCATGGGGAATGGAGTCGGAGCTCAGCAGAGATATCAGAAGTCAGGAGTAAGTACAGACAGGAGAGTAACTGAGCCTAACCCCAGGGCCAGAAGAACACTTGGATGTTTGGGTCATCATGAAGTCACTAGTCAGCAGAGAGAGGAAGCAATGTCTAGCAGAGAAGGGGGAAACTGGTGGTCATTCCAGAAACAAGAGAACTGGTGAGCTTCAGAACAAGGAATGTCACATAGGATAGACAATCTAGACTTGGTTCCTCAAAATCTTGCTTATTTATCCCTTATGAGGGTCTTCTTTCCAGGTGACTCTCTCTTATCTTCATCAGGAAGTAGGACAGGCCGTGTGACCAGCCTCTAGGACAAAGTCCCTTTAACCATTATACCCCCTGAGCCACCACGTCCCACAGCAGAAACACCAGCATCAAGGAACAGTGAAGGCCAGACAGGTCGCAGGCTCTCTTCTCATTACTACAGCTAACCCAAGAAAGGAACACTGCTATTTCAGCTTCTGGGTTTTTTTCTCTCTGCTGCACCGACAACTGAAGTTAGGGCTGCATACATGCTAAATACCTATTCTTTCTGTGGCCTACATTCTGAGCCCCTTAGCCTCCTGTGGTCATTATGAGGATAATGTGAGGCAAGAATATAAAGCATGAGGCTCCATGCTAGCTACAAAGGAGGTTCTAAATACACAACACCCGATGTGCCCGTCTCCACAGAAAAGAACTGAAACTGGGATTATTTAAGCATCTATCAAAAGCCACAGATGGGCCAGCATGCGTGACTCAGTTGGTAAAGGCCCTGTCTGAAAACCTGGTGATGGAAGCTCCAAACCAGATCCCACATGGTGGAAGGAGAGAGCTGACTCCAGCAAGTTGTCCTCTAACTCCACACATATACCATGGTATGTGTGTGCCCTCCTCAAATCAATCAATCAATCATCAATTAAACATTAGTGGGTCAATCAATGTAATTTTAAAAAATGTAAAGCCACAGAAATAACAAATGTTAGAGCCATGATCAAAACGCAGGTCTCTGCTTTCTGCACATGTATTTTTGTGTAGCTTTCAAATTAAGGATAGATCTGAAATGTTTCATTGACTAAAAGAAAAAAATAATAAAGAGAAGAAGTATACTTCTGAGTACATGGAAATCGTAAGAAACTCAGGTTTTAATTTCTGCAACAAAATTTTCTCTGCCCATAGCCAGGCTTGCTCACTCACATGAGGCCCATGACTTTTCTGGCTATATTGGCTCAACTGAGTAGAAGAGAATGAGATCGTATCATTTCATAGTGAGGTCTTTACAAAACAGAAGTTGGCCTACCTTTGCTGTAGGCCTTTGACCCTGCTTGCTCGGCTATTCTCAAAGGCTTGCAGATCTGGATTGGTCTTGACATAGCCAAATCTTCTAGCATTCTTGGGAAATTAGGAAATTACCTTGCAGGTTGCACTGAAGGGTCCCCTGTTGGCTTAAACAGGGGAGTTTTCAAGGCTCCAGATGGGAACTGATTTCTTTCATTCATCTTATCAAAAATCCAATCTCACTCTCTTTCATGTTCAAGAGGATTTGATTAATTAGGACATGAAGGGAGGGAAATGACAGTCCCCGTTGCTGGGCTACACTAGCTCTGCAATTTCAGCTCCCCTCTCCCTTGCCTGACAGGCCCCCTGAGCTCCCAGCCTGTCTAATCACTGTGCGGTTGGAGGCTGAGTGCATAAGCTCCGCGTCAGCCTTGCATCTGCACTAGCCGCCTCTATGACTTTGAGAGATTTTTACCTCACGTCTCCGTTTCAGTTCCCATAGGCCTACAATGAGCATATCTATGGCTCTGCATAATTTGCAGGATTCTATTTTCCCTTCAAAATATTGGCTCAATGAGGATTCATTAAATGTTAACAAACATTGTATGTTTGTACATTTTATATTTGTTTGTTTGTTTTGGTTTTGGTTAGTTTTCTATCTACTTGCCAGTATCTAAGGAGCCAACTCTCGGACCCGAATTAGAAAGTCCTGAGGATCTCCATGAGTTCAAGCTCAGCCTGGTCTACATAGTGAATTAAAAGGCCTGGATAATAGCGTTACAATTTTTACAAACATAATTTATGCACAGCATGCAGAACTCAAATCAGAAATCACAAAAACAGTGTCTCAGAAAACAATGTGTCTGGGAATGCTTGGTGCTCAGAACAGGCCTAACCTGGACATATGCAACAATCCAGAATTAGTAGCATGGAGAAAGCACTTGTTAGAGTGTCACATACTGGGATACCACTCCAGAAGGACAGTAAATAGTGGGCAGTATGGCAGCAATCCTGGATGTTGTGAACACTGTGATGATTCAAAGAAGCCCCATGTAGAAGCACACAAACTACATGATCTCATTTATTCGTGTGTGTGTGTGTGTGTGTGTGTGTGTGTGTGTGTGTGTGTGTATACAGTCTAAAAGGAACAAGACTGTCTTAGCTGCAGATGTCACCTTTGGTGGGGTGAGGTGAGGGCTGGTTGAGTATGTGGGGACCGGAGGAAGCCTTCAGTGAATATATAAAGAGTGGATGAAGTCCTGAGTGAATGTGTATTATTGACATGGCATGACCCAAGGACCATGGGCCTCAGACCCATGGGAAACAGGCAAAGCCTTTCCCCTGGGTCAGGCTCATAAAGGCAAAGCCTCCTGCTGGTCCAAGAACTGGTTTTAAGGAACAATTGACCAGTGTATACAAACTCTAACAAGAGCAGCTTTCTTCTTTGAGATGTTTATACCCCAAGACTGTTCACCTACAGAGACCTCCTACAGATTAGCTAAGTCCTCTCGCCCTATGCTGTACATATTAAACATGTTAAGGTTCTTGGTTGTGGTGACAGCAGGTGTGACTCCATCAGAGAATGCAAAGCCCGCCCAACCCCAGCTTTTCTGAACATATGTCTGTGTGTCTGTCCTTTCTTCATCTCCTTACCACCCTTCGTCAGGTTCTAAGAACCAAGCCATACTGGACAAGGCAGTGGTAGGGCTTGAGAGAATTTGATAATGCTGTTTCCTGGCTGCTAGTAACAGCGTGTGTACTACTTGAAAACAATCTGTTTATAAAATGAGATTTCATACTTTAATAAAAATAATAAAACCTAAGAATATAGAGGGTTCATTTCTACCTGGGATTATCAGTCACTTAGCCTCTTTCTCAGAAGTAACCACTGTCCCCTTACTATCTACTCAAAGACCCAGAGGCAGGGACTAAGGTAGAGGAACTTGAGTCTCTTTTCTTCTTAGGTCCCATGTGTTTTGATGTCTCTCATCCAATGTCTAGCCAGCCACCTGCTTCAAAAGTGGTCACAAATCCCAGGAAGAGAACAGGGTCACAGAGGAAATGGAAGAAGCCCAGTGTTTGGTGACCTTGAACCGGGCAAGACTGCAGCTAATGTTCAGGGAGCTACCAAAATGTGTTTAGGTTCTGCAGGCATACAGACTCATTCCCAGAGTCTGTATGCCCATACTCAGAGGAGCCAAGGTATACTTTCTCTGTATTTGAAACTCCGAGTGTCTCTTTGGGCAGCCCTGGTTCCCAGACACTTCCGTTCTGGAAGAGAATTCACCTGTTTGTGATTTAAAATAACCATCTTCCCTGTAAAATCATTTTTTTTCTCACCATGAATCATCAAGGTTCTGGAATAATACAATTATTTATTCTGTTTCTTTTCTTTGGTGATACATGTGTGTTGTATGTAAATGTGTGACATATATGTGCAGGTGCACATGTGCAGGCTGAAGGGGAATATTGCGTTTCTTCCTCTATCACTCTCTACCTTATTGTCTTGAGACAGGGTCTTTCACTGAATTTAAGCCCACCATTTCTGCAGACTGGCTGGCCAAATAGCTCCCAAGATCCTCCTGTCTCTACATCCCTGTCACTGGGGTTCCAAGCACATGAGGCTGTGCCTAGCTTTTTTATGGGTGCTGACTTGTCTTCCCAGGGATATTTGAATCTAGGGCCACCACAGAGCTAGAAAGACAAGCTTGCATTCCTGGTCTTTTATATCTCCCTGCCGTTCTCATTGATTGGCATTCTCCCGTATTGGGTAGCATTGACAGACCAAAATGTTACTCAATGTTGTGCACTTCTGAGAAGTCACCTGACCATTATCTCAGCAGAGCAGCTTGACCACAGCATCCTAGCATCTCAATATCAGAAGTCCTTCCTGAGAATATTGCATGCAGCTTTTCCTTTCCCCCCAATGCTCTCCGGCCAAACTTAAATCACACTATAAAATATCCAAACTCCCTTTTGGCAGGGCTGCTCTCCCCTCTTTTAGAGACAGCCCAGCAGGTTGTGCCTCAATAAAGCTTTGCTCTTCAGCTTCATTGAAGATCCAGTAGTCGTGTTCTCTCATAATCCTTACACTGATGACTTGGTTTCACATAGTTAGGCACATGCTAGGTATATAGGAAGAAAAGGCCATTTTTATCTTCAACTTTCTCACATTTTAGTACCAAACAGAGTCATGTATGATGATAAATACCAGGTTACACAATATTTGTCCATATAAGAGGTGACTGATCAGCTTGGATAGAGAAGAAACTGTGTGGACCAGCAGGTTTTATAGAGTCCCTGTGGACATTGTGTCTAAAGGGTGAATGGGACTTTGCCAGCTGCACTATGAAGAACACTCAGGTCAAACATGGAAATATAGGCCATAAAAGGTTTCTTTGAATTCACTTATTTTTAAAATTAGATTGTGCAAAACTCATGGATAAGATTTCTGACTTAGGCTTCTGCATATCCCTGCCTCGAATACTGGATTAAATTTGAGCCCCTAGATTAGTTAGAAATAAAGGACTAAAGGAAAACTCAGGATGAATTGTCTTAAAAGCCCAAATGTTGAACATGGAACAGATTTCCATTTTAAAAATACAAATGTCCTGTCAGTCTCGGAGTATAAAGGAAACTTCACAAGGCTATGAAATTCACCCTTAATTGTAAGTTATTAAAATGAGGACAAAATTGTCATCTCTGTACTTTCTGCCCCATTTAATGCCCATCCCTGGTCATCAATGTAAGCCCCTTGAGTCACACTAATGACCAGGTTCCTCCCCCAACGACCTCTAACTGCCAGGTTCCACCCACAGAACACACTAACTGCTCTAACTGCTGGACCCTGCCCCTGCCCTACAGAGTAAAAAGTTCAATCTCTGGATGTGAAGTCCTACCAATCACCACCCTGGAAAGCTTTACTCTGAAAAGTTCCACCTCACTCCCCAAGAAACTCTATATAAGCCCTGCCTTCTGTTTACCTCTCTGCTGTTTCTCACCAGAGCAGAGACAGCCACCCTCCTGGTTTTTTCCCTCCCAATAAACCTCTTGTGTTAGGCTTGTTGTGTGATGTGACTTTGTAGTATTCCTTGGCTTCCAGCTGCCAGGATACCTTTCTATCTGAGCTGTAAAGCCTTCCTCTTAGGAGAGCTAGAATCATGTAAGGGGGCCCAGTCTGTGATGCTGATCCTATATGAACTGTTTGTCTCCTAGTTGCTCTGCGACCTTAGGTGAGTTTCCTAGACATCTCAGGTCTTACTTGCTACCGTAGAAAGTGGAGACCACTACACTTCCTTTGTTAAGATATATCTTAGTTATACCTGATGCCTCCAAATAGCTTGTCTGTGGAAGAGGAAATTGCTAAGTAGCATACCTTTTGGATCATAAAAAACTCCCAATCATGAAAGCTTTCTTTTCATTAGCTCCCCTGACCCCAGGATTTCTTTCCATCCTTTTCTTCCTTGGAAGTTTAGGAGGGGATTTTTAGGAAGAGAGCCTAGGAGACAAAGAACAATATTCTGAACATCTGCGACTCAGGAGAGTTACAAAGATAAGAAGAGAGGAACTTTAGGAAATTTTCCTGTATTTTTGAGTTGTGTGCAGTTTTCCACAAATCTTCTCACTTCAAGGATTAAGACTGAAATCCCAGACCTCTTTGGGGCACAGCACTGGGCAGAGGCTGCTGCCACAGAGACCAAGTTCTGCTTGGTTTGCACGTTGCAGATGAAGGACTGGGCATATCTATCTGGAGAAAGACAAGATCCGGGGACATGGTGCCTCTCATTGACACCCGCAAAGCCCATCCATCAGTAGATCAGAGCACAGTGCTGGGTTTGGGGTCTCTTCTTGGTAATATCTGGAGATTTTAAGTAAGTCCTAAGAGGAGGGCTACCCCAACACTGGAGACAATCCAGCAAAGATCCCTAGACCGTTTAAGAGTGACAAGCACCTGGGAACAAGAATGTGATACCTGCATTGTACCTTTCATACTGGCCTGTCCATCATTCTGTAATGACTCACTCGGCTCTTCTGTGCTATCCACCTCACTCTGAAGCAAGATTTCCCTCTTAACCTGTCTACCTGCTAACACCTCACCAAACTGAAAGAACGCTAAAGCCTGAGCAAATCTAGCTGATGAACTAATTCTCTAGAGCTAATGATTAAAGCACTCCTCCCAACTACACTTTCATTTTAATGGGACATCCAGCCTTGACTCAGAAGCAACAGTGATGAAGGGCTTCCCGGCAGCATATAATATGGAAAGGAACACAGTAGGCTGGCAGATCACCCAAGGTCACACAGCAAGGTGAGAATGTAAAGCAGCTTCCCTCCTGCTCTTGACTCTCCCTGAAGCTGTGTTCTGTTTGATCACCCAGGAGACTTGCTCTGTATGGCCTGGCCTGAGTGTGAAAAGCCTTCCATAGTGAGATCTGCAGCAGTCCTCCTCCATGGCTAGGAGCTAGAGTGAAGAATAGCAGCTTGGAGGAAGCTTGATCAATAGATATTATGCAAATGCCTTGAGCAATAACATTCCTCTCCATTACTGGGCTAACTGTCCCAGTAAAGAGTCTGCCTTGATTCTGACAGTTTTATTTGTCCTGTTTTGTCGGAGTGAAAATCAGGGTCGGAGTGATGCCTGTATGAAAGCATAAAAGGTAGATGACTGGCAGAGACCCAGCTCCTTTCTCCCTGAGTTAGAGGCACTTCCTCTGGGAGCTGGCGAAAGCTCCAGCCCTGTGTACATCAATTATGTTCCCTGGCTGAGAGCCTTGCTGTGTGGGACTAGGCAGTAAACATGCCCAGCAGTATAATGGCCCTCATTTGTGATATGGTCTTGATAGAAAGAGGATGCTGAGGAAGTGGTACCCAGTTCCCTTCCCTTCCTGGCTTCCTTCCTGTTTCTCCAGCTCTGTAGTCTTGGAATCTAGCTATTCATTAAATTTTGTAGTTACATAAGAAAAATAATGTTCTTAATTTTCTAGAACTGAAATTAATTGCTAGTATTAACTTATACTCAGCTGGGTATCAAAAAACTTAATTGAACTCAATAAAGTTTTCTTCCACGTTTGTGTACTTATATTAATCTTTCAAAAAATTAATTGAACTCAATAAAGTTTTCCCCCGCATTTGTGTATTTGTATTAATCTTTAAGTTCTAGATTAATTATGTAGAATAAAGGTAAATATGTGTATGCACACACATATGTGAATGTGCACACATGCAGATGTGTACAAGTAGACATGTGAGCCTGGCGACTCATCCCTGGTGTCAGCTTTCATCATTGGTATCTAATGAGACATCTCTGGTCCTCTCTTGCTGGTATCTGTCATCAGATCAAAATATCACTTACTTCCTCTTTCCAGTTGCAGAGTGTTCCCAGGCCACAGACGAGGTGTGGCTCAACTTCAGAACACATTCCTCTGATCCATTAATTGAGAAGCCAGAACATTAGCCTGGTGAGGCAGCTTCCTGCTCTGCCTACACACTCCATCATCTTCTCTCACCTTCCATTCCATACAAAGGAGGCACCATGCTTCATTCACATTCTGGACTGCCCCTTGAGAAAGATGGAGTGGGTTTATGGATCTCATAGCTCTTTTTCATTTTTTAATGATGAGGGACAGTGTATTTAGAATTATCTGTGGCACTCAGTTCACATGGTTTCAGTTTTGTTGGCTACATCCAAAGTATCATAATTAAGAGCTAGATAAATCTGTGCCTTTTTCTCTCTCTCAAGTGTCTTCAGAATGTTGACCTTGTCATGTCAATGTCAGAACTTCCTTATAGCCCATTTGGCCAGGAGCTTGTTGACTTTACTTTCACTCTTTCACTCTGTGCTGTTTTCTGTCTCCTCCATGGCTGACTCAGTGGTCAGGGCAACTTGTTGAAGGCAGAATGTCCAAGTGTGTTTCTCTCCTGATGGAATTTGGACTGCTTCTGAGACATGGTGTCTTGGGCCAATGGCGATGTGTTGATTTCTTTTTGTGAGTCTGTGTCATCTTTCATCGCTGCCCACTGGCTTGTGCTTAGGGAGATGAAGGGATTCCGATTCTGCTTTCAGTGCCATCTTATTTCAAAGCCCTGTGAATTTTGACTTTTTCCAAATGGAGTTTCTTGCTCTTTCAGAGTCAACCGTAGGGTGCTGTGGGCTCAAGATCTCTTTCTTAGCATCACTTTGTACTTAAGGTTGCTGCCTCCTTGCATGCACTGCATCTTCCCCAGTCTTAGACTTCCATAATTTGCTTTTATCTTCACACTCAAATTATGGGAAACTAAACACTGAAAAGCAGTCTGTCCTGTTTTCCATGGTTCTTTAATTTAGGTGAATTGTGGCAGTGAAGGGCTCATGGTGCAGATTCTAAAAGGAGGATGCCATACTGGTAAAAATGCTAAATGCAAGTAGGGCTCATTGGGCAAGAAGGAGAACATTACACAGCTAAGTTAGGTTTTGAAAAGTTGCCTGCTGTTTTAAGAATTCCAGAGAAAATTGGGCCCTGGAAAAATGATTGGAGCTTGTATTTGTCTTATCAAATTTCCCAAGGTTGGCACCTAAGTGAGGTTAATGCTAGATGCATAGGAGAGAAGTAATCTACTGCATCAGTGAATATTTCAGGGAGGTAACACTCAAGTGTGTTTGGAAAATCTCTTAGGGTCACCAAGACCCTGTACTTATCAGGTCAAAACTATTTTAATAATAATAGCAATAATTGGTCTACATTTTTTACTTTCTATCTCTCATGAGTACACAGTGGCTTTTTAAAAATTCTTCTGTGATTACAAACATTTGTTCACTCAGAAACCAGATGAACAAAAATTCCATTCAGTGAAAACACTAGGTGAATGAGACAATGTTTTATTTTAAAATATATTTTTAAAATTAGATGAATATAAATTTGATGAGATTAAAAAGTATATCACTAAGACAAATTTTATATTTTTGGTTTGTGAGCCTCACCTTTAATGCCCAAGCCATATCTCCAGATATATTTTAAAAAGAACAAAATCAAAGTGATAGAAATAATAAAAAATTATATAGTAAGTAAAGTTAGAATGTCAATGACCATGTTATGTAGAAGATTGGAGCCTGATGAAAATTAGCAAGTTGAAGATTGGTCAGATGAAATTACCCAGAGGCCACAAAGAGCAATAAAGAGTATATATAATAGAAACCAAGACACAGAAAATAAGAAAATCCCATAAAAATCTCACTGGGATTCCAGAAGGAGCTAGTAGAGAATGGAAGAGGCACTGAGCTCATGGCTATAGATTTTCTGTAACTGATCCAAGGTGGCAATACTAAGACATAGTAAAGTTCTATTTTATGTGATTTGTGACAAGCTTTCCTGTCAGACTGTCTCTGGCCCACCAGACTGCAAATAATGACCCAGGGACTTATTATTAATTATGAAAGCTTGGCCTTTAGGTTAGGCTTGTCTCAACTAGCTCTTATAACTTTAATTAGCCCATATTTTTAAATCTGTGTTCTGCCACATGGTGTTACCTCTCTTCCATCTTGCACCTCCTGTCTCCTCTCCATGTCTGGCTGAAGACTCTGCCTTTCTTCTTCCCAGAGTCCTCTCTGTCTCTGGAAGTCCCACCTGACCTCTTCCTGCCTAACTATGGGCCATTCAGCTCTTATTAAACCAATCAGAAGGTGCCTTGGCAAAGACGCATCTTCACAGTGTAAACAAATATTCTGCAACAGTGATTGTCAGAGACTGCCACAACTTTAGGATGAAGAGGTGGTTTCACAAAGATGGTGGCTGTCTGGAACTGTAAGCGCACTGATCACTCACAATTAAAGATAGTCTTAGGACAGGAACTCCCTGTAGGACACCTCGGGTTTCAAATGCAAACAAGCCTTAAAGAGAATCATCTGGATATGTGGCTACCACATGATGAAACTGACCATCTAAACTTCAGTTCAGTTGACATCCTCTCTAATAGTACTTTTCAAACCTGTAATAGTACCTATTATTATTTATTAAATAATAACAAAGTTTAATTTAAATATTCACAGTGGGCAATTAGAATAATAACAAAAATACAAGTCAACAAGCTTAGAGCATTTGAAAACTAAAACTAAAAATACTGGTAAATAACAAATTGATCAAAAAGAACAAAAAATAAATAAAAATGGAATCAAAATGAGGTGGTATGAAAATAACATATGAGAACTACTATGGTGAAACTAAACAATCTTTGAGGATGTTTATAATCTCTACATGCTAGAATTATAAAAGAAAAAAGTGAAAAATAAACTGTAAAAACATCTAACTGAAGAAGACCCCATTCCTGAATACACTACATTCAGCATAGAGAGAGATCAAGCTGTTACTCACCTGGAAGCTTCATCTCTACTGACTAGCTTTCAGGTACTGTGCAGAATACCAGAGCTTGGGGGAATTATTATCACTCTCACACAACCAAGAACTCAGCAAGCTACAATAACTACTGACCTGGCACAATATGCCCATTGGCACAGTAGTGGCACAAATGTTATTGGAGTAATCAACCAACTTCTGACAGGATCTAGCCCACTCCGTGAGAAAAAACCCATGCCTGGTACTGATAACAAGTTCAAGAACCTGCGGCTAAATAGGCCTAGGCCCTATGAGAGAACCCAATACTATTATTCCACTAAATGTGTATAGTATTAAAAATGCTTCCTAATGAATTATAGCTATACACATGAATCAGTTCACCTCTTCACTCTCATCAAAGAGGCTTCTTCATGGAGTAGCTAGCTGCCAATTAACACAGAAGCCTTCAATCGGCCAATGAACATTCAGAAAATAAAAGACAGTGAAGTGCTCAGCCTCAAATGGGATGTACAGTACTTTCCCTTAAAACTCAGGAATCTTTGAGGAAAAGGGGGAAGAAAGACTGTAAGAGTCAGAGGTTGTGGATAACATAAAGGAAACAGTGTTTTCCTGGGACACATGTAAAATCAGTGATTATGAGAGCAGACAAAACTTTCAGCATGGGGAGGTGGGCATGAAGGACGAACTAGTAGTATTTGGTAGCTGCTGGGAGGGGGCAAGTCAGTTTTCTTTAATGGTCTGGTCTCTGGTATATGTACCACACTACAGGGCAGGCTCCATTCCCAAGATGTGGGGAGGGGAGAACGTGGATTTCAGCGGGTAAGGACATGATGGGTGGGAGAGGGTGAATATGGAAGGAGTTGGGAGAGGGGCATGAGTGTGATCAAAATACATTTCCTGAAATTCTCAAAGAATTAATGCAAATATTTTTAAAAGTTTAAGAAACACGAAAGTGATGTTACCAAAAGTAGCACAGTAGGAAACTCCAGGGCTGCATTCTTCCAGAAACTAAGAAGCTGGTAGAAAGAAGTAAACAAAGGAATAAATAAGCAACAAACCCGATCTGTGCGATACAGTTCAGACCTGACAACCAGAGCAAAGCTTATGTAGAAGCCGAAGCTGCCAGCCACACCGCAGTGAGAGAGTGCTCAAGCACCCTGAATTGCCCACTTGCCTCTCTCTATCTGGGTCACTGGTGTCACAAAGGCGTTGCACTATTGGTTCAGGTGTCTGCTGACACAGAGGGGTAAATACGGACTCTGTTCTTCAAGATGCGTGGCTGTGTTTCAACCTGTAGCAAGTTTCCGGATGGAACGGCTTGAGCACGGCAGGTGGGCACCAGATACTAACTGCTCCACTGACTGCAGTCTCTGCGCCTTTGGTTTTCGTTCCTGCTTTTGTTCTGTGGTTTGGGCTGATGAGTGCATATGTGGCTGTGTTTGTGCATTATTTTTCTACTGCACTCCCAGCAGAGTATTTTCTCCATTTTCCTCTCATCCTGGACACTCTCTTCTGCTCCACATTGTCTGTCTGTCCACTTCTGCTTGTTTCTCCTTAAAAATTTGTTTCCTTGCTGACTTCTTGCTTGCTTTTGAGTTTCTCCTCTGCACCATTGAGCTTTCCATGCTCTTGGCTTGTTTTTTTAGATCCTATTTTGATTGATTTCCTTCCTTCATCTGCTCCAGTCCTCTATGTATCCACCAGCACTTTTAAAAGCAGAATTCTAAAATATTTTTGTAGCATTTTAGCTATTTTGTCTCTGTCAGGAGCCATGAAGCCTAGTCTTGGATCAGCATATGACTACCTGTCCAGTGGATGGAAACGGACTCTCACTTGGCAAGGACCAGTAGTCCACGGTACAGTATAGGAATTTGCAAAGTTCATGCAGTTTGCAGGCTCTTTTCTGTCTCATTATATTATTGATTCTTTGGGCGGTTTGATTTTACTTTGTCAGTCACACGTGCAATAGCTGTAATTTTCCCTGAAAATTCTGCTCTTTCTTGAATATTTCCCCCTAAGATTCAACAGGGAGCTAATGCCTGTTAAATCTCTTATCTGAAATTACTAACTAGAACTCTCAACCCTGGGAACTTTTCTGACTCAAGAGACATGGTTAGATACATATGAGAAAACAACACTTGGAACATTAGCCTTATCTTACAGTTCTGGAAAGGAGAATAAGGCGTGCATACACAGACTAGGAAGAAAGCCTCAGGAGTACACATGGTGCCTACTGTTGGGAATAAGTTCCCTGAAGACCAAGCATAGAATCACTGGTAGGATCTGGTATGCTCCAAGAGGAAAAAGTACAATGTAAAACATTGGGTGGATAGATCCCTCTTTACCATACTTAGGAGCTTATATTGGTGGAAGAAGTATGGTACAGTGAGATGGGGAAAGAGTGCTTTGTCAAAGTCTGCCTTTTACAGAGAGATTGAGACATGGACCCTCTTGTAGAAAAGGGAACTGTATAAAAGCATGTCTTGAAGACATGAAAGAATTGTCTGGATTTGAATATTATTGTCCCCAAAGCATTGTACCCACGTCTACTCCTTTTCACTTTCTAACCACACGTAGCTGCCAGCTGACCGAAGTGCTGCGAGAGCAGGATGTGTGTGGCTCGATATTTAATTAAGCCTGCAAAAATGCTGAACTCTATGTCTAGAATAAGGTTATGCAGGGGGTGGAAAGGTGTATTTGGGGAAATATAAAGGGGAACAATTGGGGGCTTTCATAATGGTCACGATGTATTTCTTAAATTATGATGCATTTCTTAGAGGCAAAAATAGAAGCCAATAATAAAGCTGTTCATGTAACCCTGGTAAGAAAAACTCTGTTTAAGTATAAATAAAGACAGCCTGAGCTATTTGGGGCCACTTGAGCATAATCCACTTGGTGGTCAGAAGTTTCCCTTGCTCAGATGCCCCTTCCAGTCTCAGGACCCAACCTGAGCTGAGGCTGGACCCTGGCAGTCATCTTTGGTTTCTTTCTAGTTTGGAGGAACTGAGACCTTGTGAAGTTGCCACAGTGGCTTTTCCCTCTGTTTTTGTGTTTATTCACTTATTCTGTTAGGTGTTGGAATAGCTGTGCACTCCAGGGGGTTCCCCTTCCTTCTTCTCTTGGTTATATTTTGTGTGAATTTTCACAGTGAATTGTCTCTACTGGGGTTGGGCAGTGATAGAAACAATGATCTAACAATAGGCTTGCCTTGCAGCATACAGCAAAAGTACTTGAGTACTTCAGCTACAGCCCCTGATGATTCAAGGCAGAAGGGCCAGGAGACTGCTCAGAAAAAAATAATTCATTAACTTTTAGATCTGTTAAAATTATTTCATTAAAATATGTCGAATTATTAAAAATATTAACAATGAGAACTAAAAATAAGAGAAGGTGGTAGAAAAGAATAAAGTAGAAATGAGAGAAAGTGTATTGCTTTATTAGTATGAAAAATAGCAGACAAAATAAAGAGTAAGTGCAAAAACAAAACAAAACAAACAAACAAACAAAAAAAAAAAGCAGGCAGTCACGAAGACCTACCAAGGCAAGGCACCGGCTGTGTCAGGACATCTAAACATTTGGAATACAAAGATGGGAAGGGATCTTTGCAGAAGGGGAGTGGAAAGACTGTTTAGCCAGAGGTTGTGGACAATACCAAGAAAACAGCATTTTCCAGACAACAGAGCAGATTCATGTACAAACCCACGGTGACTGTGCCAGCATGCATCAGACTGTGCTAGCTCCAACCAGACAAAATTCCAGCAAAGAGGGGGATGATACGGGCATGTCATCCACTACTAGCTAACAAGTTGTTATTAGCACTTGATAGCTCCTGGGAGGGGGCAGTCATTTTATTTATTTTAAAGATGTGATCCATTGTAGGTCAACCACACTCCAGGGCAGGCCCCAGTCCGAAGACTAGCTGGTCAACACAGACTGGACTCATTAGGGGTAGAGGCAGAAAAGCAATATCACAGTTGGTTGGCAGAGGATGGGAGGGCTGAGAGGAATGAATGTTAAACATACATTGTAAGAAATTCTTAAAGAATTCGTAAAATACTTTTTAAGTGAAGAGAAAATAAGAAAGAAAATGGAGTAGAAACCACATCATCCGTCAGCATTTCTTCCCAGCTGAGATGGACACAGCTTGCCCTGCTCCCTACGTTGTCTTTTATAGCTGGATCTGCATATGGGAAGATGGCTGCTACTCTCAATACCACAAGCAAGTTAGGCAGGGTGTCCTCCCCACTGAGAGAAATTTTTGTGTCAGATGCATCTTTCGGTAGGTGCATCCCTATTCTGGGCACAGGATGCCTCTGTTAGCATCTTGTGCCCACCTGCCAGCTGCAACTCTCTCTCCTCTGTGCCGAGTAACCAAGCTTTCCCAGCCTGCTTCTCTTGGTGTATGGTTCTGAGGAGGTGGGTGGTAAGAGGGCTGTGTTTATCTTTGCTGTGGGGTGTTCTCTTTTAACTCAGATCCGGGCTGCGTTGGCCAGCGTTCCAGAGCCTATGCCTGAGAACAGTCACATCTACACATGAGACTGTGCTGGTTAGCTCATGTCTCATGCTGCCAGGCTAGTGCTCATCTGTATGGCATTTGAGTCTATCGATTCTTCAGGGTCCGCAGAGATAGAAGTGTGCTTGCATCATTCCCTTCTGAAACCCAGCTTTGAGAATCTCTGCAGCCAGTGGCCTGACACTCTTGGACCTGGCCCCATTTCACCCAGCCCACTCAACCCATACCTTGCTGAAGGTTCCAGTGACATCTGGGGCCAGCTAGATGACAGCTTACTCTAGGAAACACTGAAGTTACTATGCCCCAAGGCTAAGGGAAGGGCCAAGGATGAGAGCTAGCTCCTCCTGTGGTGGAATTTGAAGTTCCCAGCTCAGCTTACTTCTTTCTGCTGCACCAAACATCTGTTTCTCCACATTGTCAAGCCATCCAGTCATTCCTATGTGTATTCTGATAGTCTTCCTCTCCTGTTCCTTCTGTCTTTGGGATAGAGCCTATTTCACTCCCAGCCCCCGTTTCTCTCCATTCTCCCAGCCCCCATGACTCTTCCTTCCTCAGGGTATACAGAGACAGCATATAATCAGCCATCTTACCTGGGAGTCAGCAATTACTTTAAATGTAAATGGATTAACCTTTCCACTTAAAAAGCAGAGATTGGTGTTATAGATAATCAGTATTTAATTGTATGCCTCTTAAAGGAGAGTCATTTAAGATTAAAATACAAAAATAAGAATGAAGTCAAAGGACAGTGTCTTAGATAGGATTTCTATTGCAATGGCAAGGCACCATGGTCAAAGGCAACTTGTGGAGGAAATGGTTTATTATTTTAGCTTATAGGACTGTGATGGCTATCACTATCCCTCACCTAGGGAAGAGCAAGTCAAACAGGAGCAGATGCAGAGGCCAAGAAATACTACGTACTGGCTTGCCCCTCATGGCTTGGCCAGCCTGTTTTCTTACTGCAGCCAGGATCACCAGCTCAGGAATGGCACTGCCCACAGTTGGCTGGGCCCTCCCATATAAATTACTAGTTAAGAAAATGCTCCCTACAGGCCTGCCTGTAGTTTGATCTTATGGAGGCATTTTCTCAGTCAATAATTCTTCTTCCCAGATGACTCTAGCTTGCATCAAATCAACACAAAACTAGCCAGAACAGACAGAAAAAGCAACTCCTGTGGATGACTAAAAGGCAGACAGTACTAATATCAGATAAAATAGACCCTAAGACAAATATTATGAGTCAAATGAGGATATTCTATGATAATAAAATTTTCATTCATAAAGAAGCTTTAATAGGTATGCACATAAGGAATTAAGCAGCAGAACTCCAAAATATAAAAAGTAAATTAGTAGGATTAAATGGAAAAATATCTCTATAGTGATAATAGCAAACTTAATTTTCTACCTCCAACAATGTGCCTGTCATCTGCACAGATATCACCATAGAAACAACAGTCACATGCAATACTATTCATACCAACTAGACAGGTAGAAGTCTATGTCACAGTCC
This sequence comes from Peromyscus attwateri, assembly GCA_902168425.1. Taxonomy (NCBI): domain Eukaryota; kingdom Metazoa; phylum Chordata; class Mammalia; order Rodentia; family Cricetidae; genus Peromyscus; species Peromyscus attwateri. Next base: position 26,690 of record CABHPP010127214.1, read on the forward strand.
ACTCAGCAACAGAAATATAGTTCACATTGAACATTGTTCAATATAAACAACATGTGAGGTCAAAAAACAATCTCAATATATATTAGTTATTAAAATCATATAAAGTATTTCCTCCAACCACAGTGGACTACATCTAGAAATAAATGAAAATGGAAAAATAAAAATTTCACAAATATATGAAATAAAACATCATATTCATAGAAACCAATAGATCAAAGATAAAGATACATTTAGAAAAATAAAGACAAAAGCACAATTTATAAACATATCTGCAGTGGTTTGAATGTATTTGCTCCCATAGGCTCATAGGGAGTGGCACTATTGGGAGGTGTGGCATCATTGGAGTAGTTGTGCCCTTGTTGGAAGAAGTGGTGGGATAGAACCTAGTCTGTCTAGCCACTGAGGGTGGACTTTGAGGTTTCAGATGCACAAGCCAGGCTCAGTCTCTTCCTCTTCCTGTTGCTACTGATCTGCATATAGAACTCCCAGCTCCTTCTCCAGCACCATGTTTACCTGCATGCCGCCAACTTCCTACCATGGACTAAACCTGTGAAACTGTAAGCCAACCCCAGTTAAATGTTTTCTTTTATAAGAGTTGCAGTGGTCATGGTGTCTTTTCACAGGAATAAAAACTCACAGGAATAAAAACTCACAGGTGTCTTTTCACAGGAATAAAAGACAGAAGTTGGTACCAGGGACTGAGGTACTGCTATAATAGGTGAACCATGTTTTTGTTTGGAAGCATGTGTACTTTGGAACTTTGGAATAGGAAAACAGTGGAATGCTTTAAGCATGTCTTAATGGGCCATACTCGTAGGAGTATGGAAGACAGTGGTGTTGAGAGTGATTAAACTGTGAAAGCCCACTCAAGAGGTTTCAGAGGAGAAGAATATTAGTATGTAGCCTAGAGAGTGCTCTTGTGATCTTTTGGTGAATAGCACAACTGCTTTCTGCCTTTGTCCAAAGAAAAATCTGCCTGAGACTAAATTGAAGAGTTTAGGGTTAATTGTGTTTGCAAAGGAGATTTTTCAAACAACCTACTCTGGACAGTGTCCTATGGTTATTAGTGGCCATGCTTATGCAGATCTGTAATGAAAAGGAGCAAGATGAGTAAGGAAAGTTACAAAGTACAAAATTTGAGGAGAAAGGGGGCACAGGGAAGTGGAATAGAGCTAACTCCTGTGTTCAAGGAGATAAACAGATTACAAGGAGATAAACAGATTAAAGAAAATCCTGATGTTAAATGGAATAAAGGGTGTGGTGACCTCACCATTCCCACCCAGCTAAGCCTCCAATTTGTGAAAAGGAATTAACACAAAGCTTAGAGCTGGGTGTAGTGGTGCACTCCTTTAATCCCAGTACTCTGGAGGCAGAGGCAGGAAGATTTCTGATTTTGTGGACAGTCTGGTATCTATTGATCAAGTTTCAGGACAGCCAAGCTTATACAGTGAGAGAACCCATCAGAAACAGAAAGCTGTTTTTAAGAAAAATTAGTATACCAAACTCAGCAGCATACTAATGAGATTATGTATCATGGCCCATGAGGTTAATTGGAAATCGAGCAAGAATGTTTATCACATAAATAGAATGGAGAGAAAATGTAGTCTCACATAATCACCTTAGGAGATGCAGAAATCTATATAACAACCTGAACTTTCTTAAAATTATTGCTCAGCAAACTAAGAACAGAAAGAGAACTCAACATAAAAAGAACCATGTGTGAAAATTTATATTCAGTAGAAAAATCTCTATTCAGTAGCAAAAGTTTGTATCCCGCCCCCCCACACACACTAACACCAAGACATAAGTGAGAGTACCCCTTGTAGTTTGAATGAGAAATGACCCTCATAGGCTCAAGTGTGTGAACTCTTAGTTCCCTCTTTGGTGGCACTGTTTCGGGAAGTTAGGAAACCTTCAGCTGGTGTAGTCTTATTAGAAGTACTGCTTCACTGAGGGTGGGTTTTGAGGGTTTATGGTCTTATTCCACTTCCTGCTTTATCTGCTTCCTGTATATAGTTGAGACATTTTCTCCTAGCTTCTTGTTCTGACTACCTGCTGCCATGCTTTCCCTTCCAAAGTGGATGCTCCTTCTGGAAAGTAAGCTGAAACAAATCTTCTACAAGCATCTTTTAGTCATGTTGTGTTATCACTGCAAGAGAAAAGTAACTAGCACACCCACTTTCAATGTTGACCTGGAGTTTCTAGTCAAAACAATTAGGCAAGCAAGTAGATAAATAAATGGCACCCAAACTGGAAAGGGGAAGTAAATTATTCACACAGATATCATACTGTGTGTAGGAAAATTTAAATACTGCATCAAAATCTGTCAGCACTAATAGTATATTCTGTAAGGTTGCAGACTATAAGGCAAAAACACAAGAAATATGTGTTTTTGAATGCTAATAACAATTTGAATACAAAATAAATTCATCTGTACAACTGCATCAAAACCCAAAACGCATAGAAACAACTTTAACATAAGGCAATCACTCTGAAAATGACAAAACATTACTTAATATATTAATGGATGCTAAATAAGTTGAAAATATTTTATCTATGGATTGGGAGATTTCAATACTATTATGAAGACAATACTTCCTAAATTCATCTAAATTCAATGTAAATGCTATAAAAATCCAAATGGCCTTTTTAGACATTCACAGCTGGTGAGAGTGATGCGGAGAAGCGTCTGTCGAGTGCTCAGTTCTTAAACTGAACATCTGCGCCACTCCCTCCAAGGCCCGGAAAACATTGCAGAAGAGGAGGCAGCAAGAACATGAGAGCTAGAAGGTGGGAAGAAGACTCTGTCTTCTGACTATTTCATGGCCATGCCAGCATGGACACACAGCAGCTGTGGGTACCAGCTGATTGGCCCTTCAACATCCCATCATGGATGGGGGAGGATACTAGAGGGCCCACTCCTCCCTGGAGAGCCCTTGACTGTTAATGGTTGCTGGGAAAGGGGGCATTGTATGGGAATGGTGTAACCCTTGGTAAGTTGTCTGTGCTTCAGAAAATAAACCCTACCCATGCTCTCTATGCAACTCTAATTAAGCACAGTAAGTAAAAAACCAAAAACCGTGTAGGAGAGAGACCAGCTTGGAAGAAGTGAGGGGTCAGTAAGGACAGGACAGGCAGGCACAGGGGAGTGTAATGAGGAGTGAATAGGATCACAACACACATGTGTAAAGTTGTGAAAATGCTCAAAATGATGTTCAACTTAAAAAACAAGAGAAGAAAAAAATGGAAAAGTTGATCCTAAAATTTGCATTAAATTGAAAAGGACTTTCAATGGCAAAAAATAATATTGGAATATAAAAATTAAGTTGAAAGGTTTTTTATTCCAGCATTATTTATAAGTACAGTAACTTGTGGAATATTATTTTATCTAGGCAAAGATGTGTTATATTTGTTTATGCTGTGGAATATTACTTTTTAACTGTGCGAAGGTGTGTTACCTTTGTTCTGCTGCCTTTGTTGACAATGCAAGGATGTGTTACATTTGTTTGTGCTGCATTTGTTTAATTATGTAAAGATGTGTTGTATTTGTTACACCTTGCCTGCTGAATGCACCTGACTGGTCTAGTAAAAAGTTGAATGGCCAATAGCTAGTCAGGAGAGGGATAGGCAGGGCTGGTAGATAGAATAAGTATGAGAAGAAGAATAAGAGGAGAAGAGGGAGAAGAGAATGAGGGAGAAAAAGAGGGACATGTCCAGGGCCAGAAGCCAGGCTACTGCTAGCCAGCCAGCCATGAAGATAGCAGGAAAGTAAGATATACAAAATGAAAGAAAGGTAAAAAGCCATGAGGCAAAACATGGATGAAAAGAAACACATTAAATTATAAGAGCTAGCAAGAAATAAGCCTAAGCTAAGACCAAACATTCATAACTAACAATAAGTCTCTGTGTCATGATTTGGGAGCTGGTTGGTGGCCTAAAAGAAAAAGCCTAGTTCAAGTAACCAAAGCAATGTGCTGTTGGCATCAACTCTTTCTTGAACATGGGTCTTGGTAAAGCTTATGATGAGATTGCCTAAACTCTAGTGAAATGCTTTCCCCCTGCAGGTCTTTAACTTCAAGCTGAGGTAAGGGTCATCATTCTTTGGATGTTTCTTTATATTAATTTAATTTGTGTTTCCTGGACACTTCCTATGTGCATGCAACATTTCAAGTCCCACAGATACGCTAAGGTCTTTATTCTCATGGAGAAAGAGAGAACACAAGCAAGATGAATAGTAAGTATAAAAATAAGTTAAAAAAAAAAAAAACTTGTGGCAAGTCAGAAGTTCTTTAGGAATAAACAAAGTGGTGTAAAGTAGTCCTGCCAGTCAGTTTGTAGGGGGATGAGTTCAGTGTTTGCTTAAGATTATCAAGTACAGCAAAGGTTTGAAGAATATTGAGTGGATTTGCCACACAGATGGGACATACCCCTCTGGGAAAAACAGTGTTGACAGAGGTGACAGCCAATGTATTCTTTTTCTTTGTGGCTGGAGATACCTAATGTGACTAAAAAACAGACAAGTGTTGAATGACATGATGCACTGTGTCTTAGTCAGTGTTCTATTGCTGTGAAAAGACACCATGGCCATGCCAACTCTTGGAAAGCAAAGCATTTAACTGAGGCTTGCTTACAGTGTCAGGGGTTTAGTCTAACATGGCAGCATGCAGTCAGACATGATGCTGGAGAAATATCTGAGAGTTCCGCATCTGGATCCCTAGGCAACAGGAAGAGAGTGACACCGGGCCTGGTTTGGGCTTTTGAAACTTCAAAGCTCCCCCCACAGTGACTGTTCCTCCAGCAAGGCTACACCTACTCCAACTAGGTCACACCTCCTAATCCCTGTCAAGAAATGCCACTCTCTGATGTCCAGGCATTTAAATATATGACCTATGGGGGCCATTCCTATTCAAAACACCACAGGCTGCATCATGGTCCCCAGGTCTTTATGTCCCTGAGCTGATGTTCAAATGGTTTTTGGTAGTGTAGTTACCTGCCCAGTTGATAATGAGCTGGCTTATGAGATTTACTTTGCTGAATAGAGTGTAGGTAGACATGACAAATTCTTGAAACAAATGTCTGTCTTTTACTTCACTTCCCACACATGTTCTATCACCCTGGAAGGAACAAGCCCTATTGTTCTCTTGCAATCAAAATTAGAGGGCTACTTAGCACACTCAAGTCAGAAACAGAAAAACTTGCAGATACCCTGACCCAGACAGTTCTCCAGCTGACTTACATGTCATGGGCAGAATTACATGTTTGTTCTGTAGCCAACTGAGTTTTTGGGTTAATTTTTTATTTATTATCACTATTACTATAATTATCACCATCATCATTATTTTTTTTACTTATCCCCAAAGGGAGGTGAGTAGATGAGATCAAGAGAGTCAGCAAGGGTGGGGAGGCTATTTAGTACCTTTTGAGGATGGCAAGGCTCTCACTGAGTGAAATCACACGCTCTGCCATGCTTTGAGATAGTCTCTCTCCATGCTGTTACGACAATTGTCTGAGAGTGCGGATAGCTAGGCCAGAATCAGGGCACATAGACGATGCAATAAGAATCCAGGGTAAGGATTTTAGTGGATGGCATAGACTAAGGAGGTATTGGCTGAAGCTGTCAGTCCCCTGAATATTTGAAAGAAATGACTGCTTTACTGACAGATTAAAGTACTGAGTGACAAAAATAAGAGAGAATCAAAGATGCCTATAAGTTTTTGGCTGAAAGCTAGAAAAATGATTTGTCATTTGTTGAGATGTGTGCTCAATTTCCTGGCTGACATGGCATCCTTCTACTTCTGTTGGCCTACTGTGCATGAGAGAGGAAAAACTCGGGAACTTTACAGTAGGTTAAACATTTGCCTACGACTGATTCTGGGTTAGACGTTTTCAGTGAGAGGCATCAGCAAGAGGCTTGAGCAGTGTGCATGAAGACAGACTCTTCTTGTGAGAGGGCTGTGGGTGAGGGAGGAGTGCTAGCTGCATTGTCTACAGCACCTTCCTAGGCCCGTGGGACTGGCTGCTTTGTGGCTGATGTTGAGATAGGCTTCCAGGGACCTTTCCTGGGGACTTGTGAGTCACCTGTCTCCTCCAGAGAATGTTCAAAGACCATTAGTTTTTGTGGATCTGGCTTCTTTCTAAATCTTTACTCTTTGAACTCTGTCCACATGTGAGGAAACACCAGTCCATGTACTAAATCCTTTAACTCCTGTAACAGCTGGTGAGACTCTGGTTCCTTGATCAAATCTAGACCAAAGTAGACAAGAAAGAGAGGATGAAGAAGGAGTAGGTCTGGAGGGTAATGATCAAGAACTCATAAACCGAGACTTCTCTCTCTCTCTCTCTCTCTCTCTCTCTCTCTCTCTCTCTCTCTCTCTCTCTGTGTGTGTGTGTGTGTGTGTGTGGTGTACTGAGATTTAACAGGGTTGTATACTGAAGTTGAGGGTTTAGGAAACTGTTGTATGAAATCACTGATGAAACAGTGTGTCTCTTTGGAAAAACAAACAAACAAACAAACAAAAAACAAAAACAAGTCCTTAGACATCCATGCTATAATAGGCCAGGAATAAGATGGGAAGCAAAGAAAGAAGAGACCAAAGAAGCAGGTGAGCACCCTAAAGAGCAGGCTGCTCTGAAAGGTGAGCCAGGAAAGGACTATAGGGAGGAGGGAGCCATCAGTGGCATCAGAGTGGCCCAAGATGCATTGAGAACTGTCTACAGGTTATGCTGACTGAAAAATATGGTAACTTATGTGTTATTATCATATTAGATGATAATTTTTGGTGATCTTTTCCATCTCACTTTAAGATTTTTTATTTATTTTTATATGTTTGTGTATATGCTTGAGTGTGCCTGCATATCCCTGTGGAAGCCAGAAGAGGGCGTCAGATCCTCTGTAACTGGAATTACAGGCAGTAGAGAGGTGCCTGATGTGGGTGCTGGAAACTGAACCCTGGACCTCTGAAAGGGCAGCAAGTGTTCTTAACTTATGCCCCTGTTCTTAACTCTAGCCCATCATCTTTTTTTTCTTCTTAATATAAGGCTTTACTTTTTTTTTTAAATTTAAGCAGAGCTCTTAGTACATATATAGTTTTCTGTCTTGATTTACCACAGTTACAATTAACTTTATTTTGTATGGTCTGCAGTATTTCTTAGTTCATTCACATATGTTATTTAACTATTTTTTCTGTAGTATAAGTTGAAGTTGTTTACAGTTTTTGGTTGCTGTAAATAGCTGAGTGATCTGTTTACCAGAAGTTTTGACAGCAATTTTAGATGATTTCCTTGGAATAGATCATGAACCCTTTAGCTACTGCTTAAAAGAAATGCACATTTCCTAGTCAGTGCCAGTCTTTTAGAAGTAACCCAGTAAATACGCTCTGATGGCTTCTCCAGATCCCAGCAGGCTATTCTCCCAATTTTAGCTCCCCTTTCCCAGTAGTTACTCAATTGGTTATTTGGAGGAACTGGAAGGCTGGCACAGGGTGTGAGGGGAACACTTGTGACCCCCCCATACATTTATTTATTTATCTACTTATTTATTTATTTATCCTTGATCAAAACCATCAAAACTGGAAAGAAGTGGGAAGCACTTCTTCATTATTCATTTCCTCCATTATGAGAAGCAAGAGGGCTTTGCCAAGAACAGCATGTTAACCTTCCTTTTGGCCTGCACTTTCAGCATGATACTTTTTCTAAACCTCTGGGATGTCCCTGTGAAGTATGGTGCTTGCTCCTTGTACAGACAACTGTGTATGTCAACCAGGGAAGGAACAGTATAACTCATGGAACATCCCTGAGGGCCATGGAATTTGTCTGACGGGGGCAGTCAGAGGAATGGGGGCTTGGGATCTCTGGTTTTGCTCATAGTCTTTTGTGTTCATATATTTTACACACATTTCTTCTTCTGAACAAAGAACCTCAATTATCTTTGCACAAAGCAGCTCTTTGTCTTCATCTCCCTATTCTGGTAACTAATGTTCCATGCTGAGGTGACCAGAGTCAACCATGCAATGACCTATTGGCTCTGAGCCCCGAGGGTCAGGTAAGCCTAGTGCTGCTGGAGTCCTTTGTGGAGAGATCCTGGTGGAGAAAAGTAGCAGAGAAACAATGGAGCTAGCACAGGAATGGAGAAGGGTGACAGGAGATGACAGAGAACACACATGTAGGTGAACATGGTATTTAAGAAACTGAAATCTGGAAATTAAAAAGAAAAAAACTGCACATCCCTTAGACCCTTTTTCTAAGAAAAACTTCTCAGAGGAGAGACCCTCTGAATAAGAAATTCAAGGAAATCTACTTAAGGGGTATAGGGAGTTTATTATGATATACATTGGGGAGAACAACTCACTAAACAGGACAGGCAAAATCATCGCAGAGTCCTGGAAGGCTGATGACTAGTCCCACACTGCTTCTGCTGCCTGAGTCAGTCCACACCATCCAAGCCCATGAGAGAGAGAAGGTGTACATGCCCCTCCAGTCTTAAGCTAGCCC
>CABHPP010127215.1:0-19327 GCA_902168425.1 Peromyscus attwateri
GTGCAGGCACATGCTGCAGCTTGCAGCTTTCTGCCACACTGTACTGCGCATTTTCTTTCCAAGCTGCTTCCTTCTCCACATCCCCTTGTCACTGAGTACAATTCCGTGTTCCCTACAGGCTGTGAAGACCCTTTCATTTATTTCTTGTTTTAGGTACCTAGAATGTTTGGCTCTGGGTCAAGTACTATGGATAATTAGCTCACAATATAGAAGCAAAAGAATTCTGCTTACAGATTTACAACCGCAGGATGGACTGGAAATAACCCTGGATTCTAATAATACTATTTATAGTAACCATCCAAGGGAAATTGTAAGAAAGTCGAAGGAAACCAAAGGCAAAGTAAATTGCTTCAATCTAGGCTGAGTTATTTCCCCATTAGTTTTAAACTCAAGATGATGTTTATTAGTTTTTTGATATAATCTAAACTGGCCGATCTATTTTTGGGAGCAATCGGTGTTTAACTTGCCTGCCTAGAAATTCTTTACAGTTAGCCTTTTGATGAAATTAGTGCAATGAATTGTGCTTAGTGCTGGAAAGCTGCTTCGAAGTGGGAACCTGTAATACGCATTTGCTCCATTTAGCTGTATTTTCTACCATAACTCAGTTCTGGAGAATGAAGTAAAGGCTTATTCCCTTGTGGGGGGAAGTTCGTTCACAATGCTGGCAGCAATCTGCTGAGTTTCATGACTCAGGCTCTGAACACCTTGAAAGTGCACAGACAGCGATCTCCCCGAGCTTTATTGTACCAGCATCAAGGTCAGCCAGTGAGCCTCGGCTCACATTTGTACGGTCGAAACTGGATTACTTGGGCAAGAAAGAGAAGTTACTTTTTTGGGCAATGTTCCAATAGAGCCAAATGTTTTGCCCTCTAGTATAAAAAGTATAGTTGTTGTACACCCTTTTTGTTGCCTACAAAGAATCTTCCTTCTTTGTTAATAATATTCCGCTTTCATTCTTAGCTCAATTACCCAGCCCCAGGATGGGAAACCGGTTTATCTAATTCAGGAGTGCAATCCCACCCCTCCACCATTGATTAGTTGACACTGTGTATGCCTGTGATTGGAGCTTCACAAATGGGAAGCGTTGGGAAGATATTCAGAAGATAATTGCCCTTTGATTAAGACAGACAGAAGGTGCTTTTCCATTCTTTGCTTTGGAAACTGTTGTTTCCAAACTGCTTACTCTGCTTTTAGTGGGACACAGGGCTTGAGGCATGAGACACCTAAGCAAGTGTCTCACAGACCTGCAGGAATGGCCCAGTTGCACTCCTGAACTGACTCTAGCTGGTACTGTGACTTTAAATTTTTTGTCACACTAGGAAATGGAAGGAAGGTATCACTTCAGCCCCAAATGATCAGGAATTTTGTTACTTGCTGTGTAAAGCATTGTGACTATCGATCCAGTGCTTAATACAGATTATTAGTTTTCTTAAATCTCTTCCTTTCTCCCATAAACCAGATGTCAGTATTGCCATGGTGCAGTTTCATGCTGGAGATTCACTGAAGAGTTTAAGTGGCAATATTCTTATCTGCTAACGTTTTTTAGTGTTTTTTAATTCTTTAGAAGACAGAATCCATATGAAGTCATACTTGAATGCATTTCTTAGGTATCTGTTATCACTCACTGAGATACTTTTGGATGATGGTGCCTTAAGTCACTGCCTCCTTTGGTGCTTACATATAAATGTTGTTATTTGTTATGGGGCATTCACCAGAGAAGACTTCTCAGACATGGGTTTAAGCCAAAAGAACGTCTATTAGTTGGGATCCCAGTGTAGCCCCAAGCCTTTCTCAGGGTGAACTTTTAAGCATAAGAATCATGTCCTGGGTTGACATGCTTTAGTTAACAAGAACTGAAGCCCAGAATCAGAACTATAGAAGCCAAAAAGCAAGGTTAGTATATTCAAAGACTTTCCCCTAACTACAGACTTTGATATATTAGGTCTTTGTTTTAGTTTTGGCAGGTGGTGCTGTCTACATGCTGAGTTTTACAGCCTGAATGGTACTTTCATCATGGAGTCAGTCGTGCTAAGGTCTTGGGGCTTACTAAGTCTGGTGCCCTGTTACAGTATTCATGTCTTGGGAGGGACAAGAGAGGAATAAATAACTGAACCATTAGAATCTGATGTTTAATTTGGTCCTGGTAAGAACACATGTATATGTGTGTGTATCTTCTAATCAGGACAACCTTTACTATTCATGATATACCTCTATTCAGTCTCTGTTTTCTATAATATTTATCTCAGAATTTCTTTTATTTTCTTAGTAAGGATATACACTAACATTCCAGAGGCTTTGGAGACCATTGTAAATAATTTATACTTTGAAAAATGCCTGCTCAGGGTACAGAGAGCAGGGCGCTTGCGGGGTCAGATGGTGTATTATTCTGACTGTTGACAGTTCAATTGCACCTAGGGGTCCAGAGAGCAGAAACCTTCTCCCTTATTACACATACTGAAAACAAGAATGGACCTTTTGCATATCCTGAAGATTTATTCTTCTGCCAAACGTAGATGGCCCCCACTGCCGTCTTAAACCTTGGCCAGAAAGCTCTGCTCTCCTTGGTATTGCTATTAAGACAGTTATTTATATCCCGGCATGTTCTGTTTTATTTTCCCCCTCTTTGGTATGCATGCCCTCTTGTCAGGTGGCCAGTGTGTTTTTGCGTTATCTTCCATGTGCATAAACACTTGATTACAGTAAATAACTACACCCAAGACATTTGTGGGTCAGGGGAATGTACCTGTGGATGGGTCCTTGCACTACCAAAGGACAGCAGGTACATCAGGAGAATGGAAGCAGAGTTCACGGTCATAGGACATGATGCCTGATGCTTCTTTGCTCTGGGGTTGCTTGCAAATGGCAGCCCCATGTCATTCCAAGCATTCCTGTATACTAATGCTGATCACATAGACTTGGCTGTTAATTTTAGCTTATGAACTCATGCTTGTAGATTTCATATAGATTTGAAATGTGTAACATTTTCTTAAGAAACATTTCTTTTTATTAAATGATAAATACCAGTAGCACCAGCATAATTGTTATAAACTTTTATTTCTGTTGTTTTACATGTAAAACTTAAATATTGAGATTATATTGAGCATCTGTAATTTGAATATCATAAATGCTATAACTCTTTTTCTTCATTACTGTAAGAGGTAAATGTCAATGTATAGTTAAATGTGTATGGAATTTATAGGGAAATATGTAGAAGAATTGAGTACATAGCAGATCATCAGACAAGAACATAAGACTAATGTCCAAAGGGGAAATGGGCCAGGTGGCAGTGGTACAAGCCTTTAATCCCAGCACTTGGGAGGCAGAGGCAGGCAGATCTCTGTCTTCAAGGCCAACCTGGTTTACAAAGTAAGTTCCAGGACAGCCAGAGTTGTTACACAGAGAAACCCTCTCTCAAAAAAACCCCAAAAGAGGGTGGTGTGGGAAAAAGTTGGATGTCGGTCTTTCTCATGGTGTTCAGTTTAAGGACAGTACTGTTTTGTGGTTAAAAGTCTTTAAGCCAAAGTTGGTCAGCCTTGTATGCCTGCTGAATGAGGTCAGGGGCTAAGAGTGGGAAACATGATTTCAGGGTCATTCCTGTGGGGTATCCTTTAAAACTAAAGTTTCATTAATTTAAGATTTGGGGTCTTTAATATTTAGGACAATTTTAATTTTGAGCTCGAGAAGATCTTTTAGGTTACAGGATCCTTGGAAGTATCTGGGAAATAATCATAGAAAATCCTGAAGGAGTGTGGGGTGTTTACCCACCAACCCCACAGCTCCCCAGAGTTTTCTTGAGTGTGAGCAGCAGGAAATATTAGATAGAAGGATTTATATTGCAGAGATAAACAGATAGAAAATAAAGGATAGCCTCGAGAGGGCCTAGAACCTATTCCAATGAGCCTGACTGTCTCTGCCTCAGGGTTTTTATAGAGACGCCAAGGGGTGGAGCAAAAGACCTCCCCCCAGCACAGCCAAGTGCAGACCATCTCAGACTCCTGCACTCAGGCCCATGGTCCTAATCATCCTCTCTATGTGGACCTGCTGGGTAAAGCCACGAGGAACCTGAAAACGGGCTCCCACAAAGGAGAAAACAATTTAGTTTTCCCATGGAAGTATGAAAGTTTATATTCAGCTGATACAGTAAATGAAACAAAAATGTGAACAATATCAAAGTATAACAGTTCCATAGAGGAAAAACTTGTTGGAAGTCTTTAATTTTTATTATATTTTGTAGACAAGACAGTTTGATGCAACAGATTTTTTTTTAGGCTGTACCAAGTATAATTTTGGGTGAAAACTTTTAAATAATTTAGATTCAGTGAATGCAGTTTTGGTTTAACCTTTTTGGTTTCCAAAGAAATTTCAGAAACATGTAATTATGTTTGTATTTTTTAGCCATCACATTACTTGGAAGAAATATTTATTTTTTAAAATTATTTGTTATGCTGTATAAAAACATAAATTAAAAAATGAAGTTTTATTAATAAAACAGGAGATAAAATTTTGTTAATGTTGCTGTTAAGTTGATAAGAGTTGCAATTAGCCATTAAAATCATCAGAGATCCGAGAAGGACAAACTAAAGCAGGAAGTGTACTCCAAATGGTACAAGAAGCCTTTTATTAAACATTTTAAATGCTGTTTTCAGTAGATCACTGAATAGTTTGAGGACCATCGATTAAGTATACCCAATTTTAAATAAATTTTACTGGTTTTTAGTTACTTGCTTTAGGCATTACTATGAAAAGATATACAGAAGTTAAATAAATCTTGTACTTATTATGATTATAAACATAGTTTTGAGCACATTAAAGAGTTTGATCATTTAAAAGGTGACTGATCACTAGCTTGTATGACTGAATTATTTTTGACAGTTTACAACAAATTATTAGCTTTTGTAAGATTAGGATTTTACAGTTTCATCCCTATTAGTTTTGAGCCTTAAAATTCAAATCTTCAATTTAATTAAATAAATTAAATTAAAATAAAACTTTAAAGCATAAGTACAGTCACAAAGGCAAAGAAGTTAGTTATATATCTTTAAGTTAGTTTTCATTTGTATGAATGGACCTTAGGAATGTAGACCTTATTTATTAAACATATGCTGTTACTTATTTAAAGTATTCTAGAAGTCTGGTCTTAGCAAAGATAAAAGTAGTTAGACATACATCTCTATGCCAGCTTTTGTAAACCTGAGTATACTTTTATAACCTTAGGAATTTATGATCATATAAAAGTCCATCCTAATTCAAATATCTTGGAGATCTGTTGTGCCCTCTCTAGTCTAAAAAGAAGATGTAATAATAACCAGAAGGCTTTATACCATGTGTCATTTTTGATAAAGATGGTGTGGAGTTGCATAGTATGTACTTTTTAACCTGAGTAAAGATGGCTGCCATCACATGGTCCTTCTTATCCTGATGAGGCATCAGCCAAGATTGAAGCAAGCCACGTGGCTGCCATTAAAAACATCTATGTAATACAGTATGATGTAGTAGACCTATTTATCTAAACAATAGTTGAATCACATATGTAGTATATTGTAGGAAATTAAAATTGCCTATCTATTGATATAAAAATCAGCCATTTGCTACAAGTTTTTTAGCTAAAATATTCAACAGCTGAGAAATAGCTAATAAATGCTAATTGGTTGTAGTGAGCTTAGACTTTTGAGCTCTACAACCCAGGATGGGTGAAATCTTTTTTTGTGGAGCATGTGGAAATTGTATATAAAATATATGTTCCTATATGTTCCTTTTCCTTTAGAAGAGCCATTTATAAAAGCATTAAAAGCAATCGCTATAGGATTTTAAGTAGTTACTAGGCAATACCCATGGAATATTTTTAAGAAATTTTAAAAAGATCTTTTGGATAGTGATTATTTATAGATCCTGAGTAACATGCTAATGTAATCTGTCAGTTATTAACAGTGTAGAACAAATAATCAAGCTGCATCTTATTTAGTGGAACAGTAATTTTTGTAGACTCGTTATCAGTAAGGGATTATTTCTATGAGCTACAGCCTTTGCAGCAGCATTAGCTAATAAGCTAATAACTTGCTTTGTTTCAGGTTTTACATTTCCATAGAATTTAACTGAGAGTTTTCAGAAAGCAACTTAAAGAGCAGAGCCAAATCCCTAGTAATGATAAGCAGATGAGGGCATATGCAATGATATGACCCAAAATTTAAAATTTTGCTCTTATCGTGAAAGTTAAGCACTCTAAACATTTATTAGTTGAGCAGGAGAAGGAACAATCCTCCCATATCAGTGGTTCTCAACCTTTGGATTGTGACCCTGTGAAGGTCAAAGAACCCTTTCACAGGAGTTGCCCAAGACCATTGGAAAACACAGAATTTATATTATGATTCATAACAGTAGCAAAATCACAGTTATGAAATAGCAGCTGTTATGTAATGAAGTAGCAACAAAAATAATTTTATGGTTGGGGGTCACCACAACATGAGCAACTGTGTTAAAGAGTCACAGTATTAGGAAGATTGAGAACCACTGACTTAGAGGAAGGATCTGTGATAAGCATAAGGATAGATTCTATTGGTGGAGGGTGCAAAGTACATAAGGCCTCTTTTGTAGAAATGGGTTCTATTCACTGAGAGACAAAGCTTAGAATTAGGGCTTAAACAATGTTCATGATATTGGGAGGATTCACGTAAAGGCTGGTTCCTAATAAATACCAAAGGATCTTTTCACTCTGACATTCCAGATTAACCAGGCATCATGCGTTTCCTTCCTTTGAAGAAAATAGACCCATGTGATTGACAATCCTGGTTTCTCCAGTGCTTACTCTAAGCTGTGCTTACTACAAGTCCCACTGTGGATACCAGAGCATACTGGCTGGAGGCTTTGGACAGTTATGTTCCCTGAAGTTAGAAGACCACACGATATAGCCTCTCACAGACAGGTGTAATAGTTTCTTAAAGATGCTGTAGAACTTTCCACACACTAGGTGGCTAAAAATGGCAGAAAGAGGTACCCTACCAAGATTTTTGGAAGGTTTATTCCTGTCTGAGACTCTGAAAATAATCCATCCCATGCCTCACTCCTAGTTTCTGATGGGTCCTGGCAATCCCTGAGCTTGTGGATAGACAGAAATATAATTGCTCTCCACCTTTACACCACTTTCTGTCTCTTTCCACAGTCTCTCTCTCTCTTTCTCCCTGCTTCGCCCCTCTGCACACACACACACACACACACACACACACACACACACGCACGCACGCACGCACGCACACACACACACGGCACTCATAAACTTGGGTCCTGAAACCCTGACTAGGGGTGATGAGGGAGTGAAGAATGGACACTCACAGACACAGAAGAGCGAGGACTGAGTGGTCTAGACAGATGGAAAAGCCACAGCACCCTGGAAGCTCAGTATGTTTATTATATACAGTTGAGCAGGGAACCAGGGCTATTGCGTACAGCTGAACAAGAACCTGGCTTAGTTAACCTTGGTAGGAGCATTCTCCTGAGTAGTCTTCAGTCTGTAGATCTAAGGGGAGAAAACTATGGTGGGTGTTTTCCATATACACTCAGGATTCACACTCAGACCAGAGGAAGGCTTTGCCATCCCTCTGAACCTCAAGGCAGGTTTGGGGCAGTTTGCCAATTTCCCATGAAGGTGTGACTTATGTATTATTGGGTGGCTAGCAGCTTCCTTGGTCTCTATTTAAAGAAGCCTTTAATGCCAAGTTCACGCCAGTGTACCAGGTATGCTATCCAGCAATGCTGCTAGACATCGTAAAACGTCTCCTGGGTACAGAATCACCACCTAATTGAGAACCACTGGCTTAAGTCAGGGCTGTCACATACAAGATAAACTTTGTCTGCAGAATAAGTTATTAGCATGATAACAAAGAAAAACGTATTAAATAAATACATCATGTAAAGAGGATTTAATTTAAAAACTCCACAGCCAGCCAGCTCTGCTGATGATGGCTTGCTGCAGCCAGACTCCTAAAATTACACCTGAGGGGTCTTCCAATCAGGAGCCAAGTTTAGGAAGAGAGCTGTAAGTGACCGATTCTTTCCTGTCCCTGGTTGCTCAGCTCTCACGGGACAACTTTCAATAGGGAGACTGTGAGTACTGTCCATGATTTGCAGGTATTCACCTAAGATCTGTCAGATCCACCTGTTCCACAGGTGATCTTGCTAGTAGTCTATCCTTAACGTCTTAGATAAAATCTGCTAATGCAAGAAAAACCCAGAGAGGTTTCTCCACACTCTGCTCCCTGGATGCTGTCATTAGTGTAAGGTGATTGATGTCTCCAGTTGTTACTAGTAAAGGACGTGGGACTTGAAGCACTTGTCTGAATTATGGTTGGGATTCCTTGGCAAGTCTTGTTGATATTTTTTTTTTCTCTAAGCAATGATCTCCTCAGCAGCCTTTCTCTCCCTCCAGGCCTACATCTGTGAAGTTAACACCTTGGTAGAGTATGCTTTCTCCATCCAAATTTTCTTTAGCTTATATTTGTAGTTTGGTTCTGTGGGGATCCCAAACCTATGGTGTGTAAAATGTGGCACATATCAAAACCACTGACACTCTTTCAAAGCGAAGTGAGAGAGGAGCCAAATTTCAGGGGTGTGCTTAATTTGAAAAATGAGTTAGAAACTCTTGCATGCAGGAAAGTGTCTGGGATGTTTGAAAATGATGTTGACGTTCTTAGCCGGAGAGAGGAGACTGTTGACCACTGTCGAGCGCCGCCATGTTGCTGCTGCATTCGCTCCTTGTCTTTGTTTTCCTAAAGGCATGTGTCTTCCATGCCCTTTCTCACTGAGGGGCATTAACATATTGCCATGTCTCTCCAGTTCTCTGGCATGAGAGGGGAGTAGCTAGAGAAGAGCATGGTGTGAGGGTACCTGGCACAGAGTGCCTGTCATACATCATTCTTACTCCTCCACTGCAGTTACAAATGCTAAGTGGCAGCCTCAGCAGAATTGTCCCTGAGGAGTCTCCAGCAGGAGTTTCCTTGACTGTTTAATTATCAGATCCGACCAGATGGCAGAGTCTGCGAACCTTCTGAATAGATACTTTTTGATCACTCCTGCTATGCCTCCTAATTCTAACTGGACCAATCAGCTTTAGGCTCCGATAGTTAAAAGAAATCTCACAATTTGACCTATGAGACTGATTATGGTTTCCTATAGTTCAATGGGAGGGCAGTTTTCCTTGTCTGCAATAATTTTATTTTAAGTGACTGAAGTGACAGACTGTGACTGACTGATAACTATGGAGGATGCGGACTGGATTAAACAGACTTAGGCTCTGCCAATGTTTTTGGGTATGCTTAGCCTGTAGTAGAAAGATTGGAGCTAGAGCTTCAGGTTTGTTTGTATAGTATGTCCATAGACTCTGAATTTTGGGGCTGTTGAGCACCTGTACTTCATGGTTTTGGCTGCTGTTGTGGCTGTTGAAATGTCTTCTTGAGACAACATGCTCATTTGCCGATAGCCACAGAGAACTCCCAGCTGCGTTCCTCTCTAAGACAGTTGTCCTTGACCACCTCAGCAGAGGGAACTGCTTCCATCCACTAAATTAGTCTTTTCAAGGCACTAGCTCAGTGACCTAAGAGGGGATGCAAAGGCTCATTCTTTTGCCTCAGTCCTGGACAATTCTGAAGTGCATCTGAGCTCTGAAATCGTGTATGGAATTGGTTGAGCTCTCTGTGGCAATTGTATTGCAAGCCATCCTCTTGGGCTGCTGTCCTCATTCTGTCACGGGTGATATTTACCTGGAACACTCCCCTATACTTTCTGTACACTGAACTCTCCTCCAAGTATGCTTCTGGAAGCCAGACTGGGACAGCCACTTGGTGAAGAGGAGCAGAAGGCAATGTCATGCCAGCTAGTTCTGAGGACATTTTTCAGCCACAGTCTGAGGATGACTCATCAGAACACAGAAATATCTTTTATTTAATGTTGGAAATAGCATGAATTTTTAAAAGAAGATAATGATTATTTTTTATTAATGCCCACTTAGACATCTTTCACCACCAAGTGAAGCATAATAGTTCCAGGAACGGGTTACATCTCCTTGAGTTGTTGGCCAAAGGGGCCGCCATGGAAACTCCAGGACATTTTGGCTATTACCAAGACTATTGGGTGCTCTCCACAAACTGATGGTGAGGTATTATTACTGAAGACAGCACCTACATATCTCCTTGAACACAGGGAAGTTGAGCTGGTGCTCAACTAGAGACTTTACCCATACTGACTAGTGTTCATAAAACTAGGAGGTAATCTGCATGTTACCAGAGGAGAGAGGTAACCAACCCAGTTACAAACCCTTTGATCTACAATGGTGACCTGCCTGTTGATACAGTGGTATAATAGTTGTGGGAGTGACTCACCATTTTCTGGATTTAGGGCCCACTCCATGAGAGGGAACCCATGTCTGACACTGCTCTGTGGAGAAGCACTTGAGATTAGACAGGCTATAGGACTAGGAAATAACCAAATACTATTGTTTGACAAAGGACAATAGCAATAAAATGACTCCTAATGATGTTCTGCTATACCAATAGTTTAATTATTTCTTTTTTAGTTATGTGTACACAATGCATACCAACCACTTTCACTGGCCACCTTCCTGCCATCTTTGTTCACCTCACATGATTTATTATTAAGTGAATTAGTCATTTATATAGAATTTGATTTGGCATATAGCTACTTTTTCTAGTTTATTTTTTCTTTTTGTGCTTATATCTTTTTATTATATATTTATTTGTGTATGTAAATGTATGTGATGGTTTTTCCTCTTCTTTTCTTTTTTGCAGTGTTCTTTAAATATTTAAAAATTCTCTTGCTGGCAAAGGAAGCCAATACCTAATAATCATAAATCTGAAGGAAAATGGTAAATTATTAAGATTTTGGAAATTCTTGATGTATTTGGGAAAGTTGTATATATTTCTTATTTTAGATTTTTAAGTTTATTTTTACACTTCTTTATTTATTTGTGTGTGTGTATCTGTGTGTGTGTGTGTGTGTGTGTGTGTGTGTGCATGCACACATATGCATACACCCGACACAATAGAAGCACATGTGGAGGTCAGAGTACAGCCTGAAGGAGTTAGTTCTTTCCTTCTGCCAAGATTCTTATCATGTAACATAGGCACTTAATTCATGCAAGAATTCCCCAGGTATAGGTCACAGTCAGATAATGGGATATCCACTCTTCAAAAGCTTAAGTCCAAGGAGAAGACACATCACTAATTCACATCCAAGTCTATAACTCACTGTGATAGTACATCGAGAATAATACATACTTCTCTGTTGGTGAGAAAATGCCGGACTATAGTTATAGTACTAAAGAAAGTCAGAAAAAATTTGTAGGGGATGAGACTGGGTAATGTTTTAGAGCACCAGCTGGACAGTTTAGGCTTTGGAGACTGTGGTCTCTCTGTTGCAGTGATCCAACTCTACAACATAAATGCTTGAGTGGGGGTTATATTAAATAAAATGCTATTTACAAAAGCAGACAACACACTGCTTTTGATCTATAGGCCATAATTAATTGACCCTTGTTAAAGAGGATAACTGAGTTTATTAGCGGGGCCTGGTGAGATGGCTTAGTGGGTAAAGGAATTGATTATTGAATCTGTTGACCTGAACTTGATTTCTATGATCTGCACAGTGGAAAGAGAAACCTGACTCCTCTAAGTTGTTCTCTAACCTCCATATGTGTACTAGTGTGTATGCTAGCATGTAAACTTGCTAGTGTGTGTGCTCATGTGCGTACACACAGAGTGAATAAAGCAATGAAAATGAATTCGTTAGATGAGAGGCAGCAGTGAGGAAAGAACACACACATAGCTGCATGTTAAAGTTTGCATTGAAGCACTCCCTGCCTCCCTCGCTTTTCTCCTTTCCGACAACTATTTCTTATATAACTATTCTGAAGAGTAGTGGACCCTTATGCCTATCATCTTTATCACCCAGAAACACACTAAATTTGTACTCCTTTCTCTTGTCTTTACTTTGCAAAAATGCCATGGAATGTATTTGTCTCACAAGTTCTCAGAAATCCTGCTGTATATTGGAGTCAACATTGTATTTTCACTTGAATGCAAATGCTGTCTCTACTCTTAGCCTTGCTGGAGTATGGTGGAACAAAAATTGTTATTCCCTGTTGACTGTGGACAGTACTCATCTTTATGAAAGTAATTTTCTAAATTTGTGCTTAAAGCCTGAAATGTAAGTTTAGACATTTAGAAGACACAGAGGTTTTGTAGAATTATAGCTTCTCTATTCCTGTCCATTGGTTGTCTGTCTTATATCATTAACTTGAAGATCTTGCTGAAGTCCATTTAGGACTGTGGTTTCTAAGAAGTTATAACTCTCTTCAGATGCTACACATCACTATTCCTAAGGGAGTTTTGGAAATAGAGTTGAAAGGAAATTGTATATATTTGGGAAACTTAACACAAATGATATATAAGTTTTGATGGATTTGGCAATGAGGAAAAGTTGAAAAATATCATTTTACCAGAGATCAATGAGAAGAAAAACATGCAAATGAATCCCTTTAGAGTTGATAGATAAAATTTTCTCCAAGTATTATATGTTGATTACACTTTACAAATAAAAATCACACATTTCCACCATACTAAGTGAGTTAGGTATACAGAGCTGTTACAATGGAAGACAATCTATCACCTTTTGGAATAGTAAAGAATCAATAAATGGTGATAGCATATTTTATGTAAGTGCATACTCATTGCAGAGTCTATGTAAGGATTATAATAACATAGGGTTGACACTTTTTATCCAAATGTAATTCAGAGCTGTGTGGAATCACAGTAAGTCAAGACTTCAATTATTTAAAACTTTTCATTATCTACCACTACTAAATCTTGTCTTTCTTTTTCTCTGAGTCAGAGTCTTGCTGTATAGCTGGTCCCGAATTCATGATTCCTTTGTCTTAGCCTCCCAAAGATTGCAATTAGAGGCATGTATCACCACACCTGTAGCCTCTTACTATGCCTTATGCTGACCAGGCTTCTGACTTATGATTGGAAGCCCATATTAGCTACACTTCTCACGTTGTGACAAAATACCTGTCACAGCAATCACTGTAAGGAAAGGTGAGTTTAGAAGTCCTCGTGGTAGAAACATGGAGTAAGCACTCACATTGTACCTGCAGTTAAGAAACAGGGAGAGAATGCTAACTTCCTCATGTTTCCATCTTCAGTCAGCCAGAGATGACAGCCATTGGAATGTTGCTACAACATTTAGTATGGGTCTTCCTGACTTAGTTAAACCTGTGTGGAAACATCCTTACAGATGAACTCAGAAGTGTGTCCCTTATGTGATTTCAAGTCCAGTAAATTAAACATTGAAATTTAACCATTACAAATCCACTTCTTATCTTGACACCCAAACCCTCACTTTAAATCACAATATTCAGTGCACGGTCCTCAGCCTATGGATCTCTCATAATGCAAATGAATTTAGTTCATAAGAGTCCCTTAACATTTCTAACACCATTCGAAAGTTCAAAGCCCATTTTCCACGCCCAAACTCTTGTAGTCACTTAACAGTGAATCCACACCACCACCGCCACCACCACCACCACCAAAAACAACAGAAAGGGTTCTCTCTTTCTGTCTGGGGTCAGCCTTGAAATGCATCATATGGGCTCAAATGAGTTTGAAAAGCCTTGCCTCTTCAGTTTGACACCTTTAGTACACGTGGCTCCTTTTGGACTGGATCCGTCCCAGCTTTCCTTGATAGATGCCTCAGTTTGTGTATTACTTATCAGAGGGTTTCGTTCTTATTTCTACTTTTTATTTTTTGCAGTAGTTGGTCATTAACACAGAGATATGCTGAGACTGCAGAGTGACCAGCCGTAATGGTATATCTATATTATACTCCCTCATCCCAAGGCTCAGGGATCATTGTGAAAGAGGGGGCAGAAAGATTGTTGAGAACCAGAGGTGGTAGATGACTACAAAAAACAGTGATTTCCAGACAGGGCAGTTGCACATATGAGCTCAAAGTGGAAGTGACAGCATGTACAGAAACTGTGCAAGATCAAGCCAACATGGAGGGGAGGCGGGCTCATGAAATCCCACCCCTAGCCGTGGAGATATGGCAATTGATGACTGCCCAGGGAAGAAGAGTCAGTTTTCTTCAGAAATGAAAGCTACAAGAGGTGACTCATGTCCCATAATATGGTTCTAAACTCATACATATACAGACAGCACTAAGAGACCCAGTAGTTTAAAAAACAAACAAACAAACAAAAAACCCAGCACATAAAGTTGGGAGGGAAAAGTGGTGGTGATGGGAGCAAGGGAGGAGTTGTAGGAGAGAGAATGGGATGTGGATTTGACCAAAGCATACGCGTGTGTGTGTGTGAAATTCTCAATAACAAAATAAATAGTAACTATCAAAAAATAAAATAACAAAAAAGGAGAAAAAAAAGAAAACTGTTTTACTTTTGCCCATTACAGTTCACAGAGTTCTTGGGCAAATCCCATCTGTTTCTGAGATTTTGGTTCTCTTGTGACTCGAGGTCATTAAGTGACCATCAGTATGTTCACAGTGCCACCTGGGAAAATGAGAACTCATTCTCTCCATTATAGACCACCCCACTTCCTTTCTTTTATTCATGGCGTGCTTGGGGCAGGACCAGGGAAGACAGAAGGAAATTCAGGGTGAAAGCGAATGCTAAGTCTATGTTCTCATTTAGGGCAATTTCCACATTCTGGAGATTCTTCCTCCTCAATCTCCTTTGAAGCTGTTGTCTTTCATCAATATATCTATCAATAGCTCTGTCACTCTGACGTGCACACTCTGTTTCTTAGACCAGTTCACTTTCCTCTAAACCCAATTTTCCTCCTTCTACATTGATTCTCTGCCTGTCTGTTTTGCTCACCATGCACAGGTTATTTTTGTAGTGAATTAATCAATACATGTCACGTCATTAATTAAAACCCTTGGCTAATTTGTACTTTCTTATAGAGATGGTGTAAATTCCCTTAGTTGCATTACTTCATCCATCTTCCTGTGTTTCCTGTCATACACTCCTGGTATTATACTTTACACTAGATGTTGTAAGCATTAGTTATTATGTACTCTTTATCTCTGTACTTATGGGTCTATCACACATGACACAGTCTGTTTAGCTGATTCAGTTTGATACCCAAACTTGGTGTCAGTAATACATGTAATATATGTAAAATATGTAATACTGTCCATATTATTTAACCATGCTATGGCTCGGTTGATTTTCATGTGAGTGGGGATATTTACTATGAAGAATTTGTAATTCACATGTTTATTTTGAGGATAATAGCAAGTGATAGTGTGTCTGAAGCATAGGAAGTGCTATATAGACATGATCCATCACTGTCACTCGGAATGCTTTGCTTTCTGTGTTAACGGAATGAGCTTCTATACATTCGTAAAGACAGGTTTAATATTACCCACTGTGTAGAGTATTTGACTCATATCCCCACGAGCCTTTTCCATTACATGTGCTTCCCACATAGCATTTAATGAAGCATATAGAAGACTTCGGGGTATTTTATTTCTCCCCACTATTAGACTATGAGTTTATTTGAAAAGAGAATTTAATTTTATATATTTTGTTCTATGCATAGTAGATACTCAGTTTGTTGAATAAATGAATGAATGAATAATATAGAGACTTATATGACCTGTGAAAAGGCTTTTACCATAGAAAATTTCAAATATATGTAAAACTAGAGGTGCTGATGCAAGGAATTACCACACACTCTGAATGAAGTTCCATACTCTAATTCTTGTGTTTTTGATAGTCTATTTGTGTTTGTACATGTTCGTGGTGTGTGTGTGTGTGTGTGTGTGTGTGTGTGTGTGTGTGTGTACATATGGATACTTGAGGACAACCTCATGTATTATTCCTCAAGAACTTGTCTATTTGTCATTTTAATACATTATTTATTTTAGATAATACTGTAATAACATCACTTTTCCCTTCCCTTTCCTTCCTCCAAACCCTTTCATATAGCCCTTCTTGCTCTGTCATATCTGTGGCCTCTTTTTTGTTTATTGTTGTTAGATACGTATATGTTGAGACAGTATCTCTCTGGTCTGGAACTGGCTAGCAATTAGGTGAGGCTGGCTGGCCAACAAACCCAAGGTATCTACTTGTCTCCCCCTCTCCATCACTGAGATTACAAGCCTACACACCAACTCCAACTGCTTTACATGAGTTCTGGGGATGGACTCAGACCTTATACTTTCAAGGCTATCACATTTACAAAGTGAGCAATTTTCTCAACCCCTTCATAGAGC
The DNA here is from genome assembly GCA_902168425.1 of Peromyscus attwateri. Classification (NCBI taxonomy): domain Eukaryota; kingdom Metazoa; phylum Chordata; class Mammalia; order Rodentia; family Cricetidae; genus Peromyscus; species Peromyscus attwateri. The sequence goes on from CABHPP010127215.1 coordinate 16,300, forward strand.
ATTTTAAACAAATATCAGATATTATATTTTTGATTCATAAATGAATCAGTATATAGTCTTTTAAAAGGCATTATTTTAAACACAATGACAGTGAATAAATTTTCTTTCTATTATCAAAAATCCATTTTATTTTTAAATGATTTCAGTTGTTTCCATAAGCTCTTTGGATTATTAGATTATTTATATCAATGTCCTCTCATTAAAGTTTGTATATTGTCTCAAAACTCAATTTTAAATGACATATCTTCTTTACCATTGATTATTATTTTTATAAGATATGGCATTTTTAACAAAATTTACTATAATTTAGGAATTTGGATGATTTGAATTTTATGCTAATTTTCAAAATGCTCAACTTCTCCTGTTTCATTAAAGTTGTTTTAGAGGTTGATTAAATTCAAGCTCATTTTCCAGTGAGAAACTACAAATTCTAGTATATACTTCCAAACACATTGTTTAAGTAGGAATGCAATGTCTGACTGTTCTCTTTGATAAGGTTTATCAGTGAACTTTAAGGTGTTTAAACCTCATTCAGACATTTTCAAATCTTTTCAAGAGCCTCTTGTGTAATATTTTTATGACCATTGTCTTGAGTCATTCTTTCGCCAGGAGTTACAAAATAGTGATTTTTTTCATTCCACTTTTTGGGCACATATTAGCTGTGATTTCTTTTTGTATGAAGAATCTTTTAACTGTTTAGTTACCTCTAAGTATACTTCAAAAAAAAAAAAAGAATAAACAGCTCATTCTTCTCTTTGTAAATGTTTAATGTGATGGCTTGGTGTATGTGGGGTTTCTGCAAACACCATATCCAGTGGAGTATTGATCCAAAGGAGGCAAGAAAGAAATTCAAGTCAACATGACTCAGTAGCTGGTGTTGGTTCAAACTTTGAGAGTCTGGGTAATTTATTGTATTTAAGGCATATTTAAGCATAGCACAATTTGGAAAAAAAAGTTTTCTTGTGATAATGAACTTGGTCTCATGTACAAAACAAAGCTTAAGACATGGTTATATTGAAACTCTTTAAAGTACAAGTGATGTCTTCCATTAAGATAGGTAGGTTCTATAGATTGAGAAAGCCGTCTCAAAGCAAACAATGCTCATAATAAGGGGCTATGGATCCAGTGTGGCCTGGCCATACAGATAGTGCAGTGGTCATCAGGCTATTAACCACATTTGCTCCCAGGCTCTGGGGCAGAAAACAGGCTATATATTGCTGCCTTTGAAGATACAACTCTGTGTGTTTAACATTCCTGTTTTCCCTGGTGGTTATCTGTAACACAAAAGCCTATATGCCTTCTTCATTGCTGATCTAATATTATTTAAAGGTGATTGTTTTAATCAGCAGTTTGACATGTTTTGCTCAGTTGCAATCAGTACTCTTTCTGATATTCAAACATCTCCAGGTTTGGTCTGTCCAACCACTCATGGAGTCTGTCAGCCTTTTGACATGTTTTGAGAAATCTTGTCTAGACTTCTTACTTTCAGGTAAGCAAGAAAACAGGATTGTCATTTTCATCTCTTGCCCCGAACCTAGAGCCATTCATTTCTCTAAGAAGCTCCACTTTTCCAAGATGAGAATCAGGTTTTGAGACATGGGATAGATTTGCTTCTGGTTCCTGCTGGTGGATAGAGATAGGAACTACACGTCATTAAAAGAAAATAAACTGTCAGTTCATGCTAATATTTGCAATAGATTATAGTTTCTATTTAGCTTTTTTGATGTTTTATAACTGTTCCTTAAAAATTATGGTTCTTAGTTATATTAATACCATCACATGTGACTTAATTTTCTATAATTATTTCACAGTAAAATGCCTATAGTTCTAATATTAAAGAAAAACAGAACTATAGAATTAAAGTAGGAAAAACAAAGAACTATTACAACAAAGTAATAATAATAGTAAAGTATTAGAAAAGAGAGTTCAGTATAAAACTGGCCTCAGTTCTAAAATGACATAGAGAAAAGGGGGTTTATAGTCAAGAAGAACAAATATGTATGTATAATTGTATATTTTTTATTTAAAGGAAGCAGCATCACGTACTTTTTTCTTTAAAAATTTATAAACATTTGTTTTAAGACAATTATTTATTAACACACAGTTTTAAGAAACACTACAAAGACTTCCTATGTATTATTTTTAGTGATTTTTGTGTGCTCTTTTTAACTATGTTTGCCTTTATTTGTTCAGTGTGTCTGTGTGTGTCTGTGTAGGTGTCCGGGCCTGAGGAGGTCAGAGGCATCCTCTAGAGCTGGAGTTACCGGCAGCTGCGAGCCCCTGGTGTGGGTTCGGGGAACTGAACTGTGTTCCTCTGCAAGAACAATACATACTCCTGACTGCTGAGCCATCTCTCCAGTTCTACTTTACAAACTTTAGTCAGTTCCTTCCAGTGGGAGCATCTAGTTAAAGCAAGAGCACGACATGATCCAGACTTTGAATCCGAATATTTTCTGCTTCACAGGCATGTCTCAAATGTCCTTTTACAGTCACACCCATTTCCTCTCTGTCCCACACCATCGTCTTACCCACTGGAAATCAATAATTGTTCTCCATGTTTGTCATTTAGAAATACTGCAGAAATGAAAATTTTCAATAATGTAATATTTTGAGAATGTTTTTGGCTAATAGGGTCCCTAGTGAGTCACCAAACAGTTGTATGTTTCTATAGTTGATTCTTTCTTTTCTTTTTTTTAATCTTCCTTTTTTTATAAATAGGTTTTTTTTTTTTTTAGTTTTTCGAGACAGAGTTTCTCTGTGTAGCTTTGTGCCTCTCCTGGAGCTCACTCTGTAGCCCAGGCTGGCCTCGAACTCACAGAGATCCGCCTGGCTCTGCCTCCCGAGTGCTGGGATTAAAGGCGTGCGCCACCAACGCCCGGCAATAGTTTTATTTTATAATTAATTTAATTTTACATATCAGCCACAGATTCGCCTGTCCTTTCTCCTCCCACTCCCAGCCACTCCCTCCAACCCACCCCCCATTCCCTCCTCCTCCAAGGCAAGGTCTCCCCTGGGATTCAGCTCAGCC
>CABHPP010127216.1:2523-17541 GCA_902168425.1 Peromyscus attwateri
GGGGGGAGAGGGAGGAGAGAGAGAGAGAGGAGGGATTGTATGAGCGAGAGATATTGAGACTATGATTTGGAAAAGCACAGGGACAAATAGCCAAACTAGTGGAAACACATGAACTGTGAACCAATGACTGAGGAGCCCCCATGGAACTGGACTGGGCCCTCTGGATAAGTGGGACAGTTGATTAGCTTGAATTGTTTGGGAGGCCCCCAGGCAGTGGAGCCAGGATTTGTCCTTGGTGCATAGGCTGGCTTTTTGGAGCCTGGGGCCTATGCTGAGACACTTTGCTCAGCCTTGGTGTAGGGAGGAGGGGACTGGACCTGCCTCGGCTGAGTCTACCAGGCTGAGCTTACTCCCCAGGGGAGACCTTGCCTTGGAGGAGGTGGGAATGGTGGGTGGATTGTGGGGGAGGGTTGGGGGGTGGAAGAGGGAGGACGGGGGAATCCGTGGCTGATATGTGAAATTAAGTTAATTATAAAATAAAAATATATATAAAAAATAAAATACGAAGTTAGTGATAAGTAAATGCTTAGCTATAGAGCAAAGCTTTAAGTTTCCATGATTAGTGCTAGTCTGGAATTGAGTTTTGTGTTTTAGAAAGTTGAGATTAGAGTTAATACCTTATAGAACAACCAGTTAAAAGCCAGACTTGGTAGTGCACACCTATAATTGTAGTAATTAGGAGGTGAAACAGGAAGACCTTGAAGCAGGGGCCAGCCAGGGGCCACCCCAGGCAGACCCCATGTCAAAACAGAGAAGAAAATTAAAGGAGAACCTTGTTAATGGAAAAAATCTCACATAGAAATTTCCTCAAATTTTAACATAATAAAGCCATTTGTAGTTAATATTCTTTATATTCTTGATATTAATATCTAATAATTCTAGATATTAACGTGGAGGTTGACTGTCTCGTCTCTATCCAAAGCCCTTGGAACCTGACGTGCCTCTACTTGTGTGGGTGGGGGCGGCAATATTTGTACATTCATAATGAGATATCTTAGGAATGGGTCCCAAGACTAAATTTGAAATTTATTTGTCTCATACTTTATATAGTCTACAGTTTTCTTAGTATACAATAGTTTGATTACTACTGATCATAAAATGCCAGGTGCTAGTTTTCCACTTCTGGCATCATGTCATTACCTCAGAGGTTTAGTGCTCAACCTGTTCCTTTAGAAATGCAAACAAAAATCATGGCATAGTTTACTATACTTCTGTATTTCCATGCTTTGACATTTCATTTGGAAAACGAAGTGAGGTGTATTTTTATTTTGTAATGTGCTCTTGTAACATGCTTTCAGATGGCTAACATTAAGCAAGGAAACCTACTACAGATGCAAGTCCATGAAGGGTACCATGTTGTAGACGAAGCATTCCCTCAAATTGTAGTAGAAAAACAAGCGGCTGCCAGGAAAGGGAAGAAGCCACTTGCACACTATTCTTCGGTGGTGAGAGTCTTGGGATCAGATATGAAGACCACAGAGGAGCCTGTGGCCCAGGTATGGAGAGGGTGGGCCTGTCCTCCCAGCTGTAACCTTAGATGTCATTGTCTCTTATACACCATTTGAATAGTCATCCAGGATTTGGGCAGGGAGCCTGGAGAGGTAGCCTTGCAAAGACAAGAGCCTGAGTTTGATCCCCAGAACCGTTATTTAAAAAAGAAAAAAACAAACAACAAAAAAAGGCTGGAAAGATGGCTTATTGGGTAAAGAGGTTGTGCAAGCATTAAATACATGAGTTCAAATCCCCCGAGTTCACATAAAGTCAGACATAGTGTCATGTCTGTAAACCTGATGTATCTGTAATCCCAGTGCTCCTGTGGCAAGATGGAAAGCAGACAAGAGGATTTCTGAATCACAGGCCAGCTAGCTTGGCATGTGCAGTGGCGAACAACAAAAGAGAGTCCTCTCTCACACAAAGTGGAAGGCAAGAACAACATCCACTGCTGTCCTCTGATCTCCACATACATGCCTGTACTCACACAAAAGAGCCAGGTGTGCTGCATATGTGTAATCTCAGCACCGAAGAGGCGGAGAAAGGAGGAGCCTTGGAGGTTACAGGCCAGGCAGCCTAGCCTAGTTGGCTGTCTCCAGGCCAGTAAGTGACTCTGCCTCAAAGAGACAAAAAGGTGAACCGTGCCTGAGGAATAACTCCCAAGGTTGTGCTTAGCCTCCGCATGTGAGCACACTGCATACACATGTTCACAAAAGACTGGCGGTTGTGTCCACCATTGGGAGCTGAAGAACTGGCATCTCTGGTTTACTTCTGGAGAAAGAGAAGAAACTAGAAAACACTTTTTATTTTTATTACAGTGTGTGTTCTTTCACACTGTAATATTTTCTTAAAGATTTATTTATTGTGTATACAGTATTCTGCCTGCATGTATGCCTGCACATCAGAAGAGCGTACTAGATCTTATTATAGATGGTTGTGAGCCACGATGACACTGCTGAGAATTGAACTTGGGACCTTTGGAAGAGCAGCCAGTTCTCTTAACCTTTGAGCCATCTCTCCAGCCCCTCACACTGTAACTTTTAAAAACTACATACTTAAGATATTTGATAAAAGAAACCTGAAAATAATACATTTTCAAAGAATTACTTTTGAAAAGTAACTTCCAAGGTCTTGGGTTGTATTTTCTCACAGCCATGTCCACGTGCCCCTTGTGACACGGACCAGCCTCATGACAAGCCCCCAGACTGGTTCACAAGCTACCTGGAAACGGTGAGTGTTCTCTCCGACCTGGGTTTTAGCAGCTCTGTTGGCACAGGGAACCCAGCTGAATCCAGATGGCTGCGGCCACTGCTGTGGGTGAAAGGCAATGGCAGCTGGTGATTTCCAGACACAATCAGCTTAGCCATGAAAGGAACATCTCTGTTCATCCCTCCAGTAGCTGTCAGCCATGTTCTTAAGTATCACCAGAGACAGGGACACTTGAGGTTTGCTGTTCTCTTCTCACTTTTTCCAGTGCTAGAACTGAGTTTTCCCCCACCTTCTGCTCTGCCTTGTAGTTCAGAGAACAAGTGGTTAAGGAAACGGTTGAGAAGCTTGAACAGAGGTTGCGGGAGAAGCTTGTCCTCCAGAAGTCGGCCTCGGAAGTCTCGATGCCTGTTTCCAAGGACCAGTTCAATTGGCATCTTGCTTGCAATCACTGCTACAGAAGGATCATGGGTGTGCGTTACCAGTGCAGGTAAGTGATTCCTGGTAGAGGCAGTGTCCGCCCTAGCATTCTGGGTACTTGAAGGGAAGGAAGCGGGACATCTTCTGTCTCTGAGCAGTAGGTGATGTGGCTTGGATTTGGAAGCACAAACTGCTCCTCATTTACATGTCTTGTGGGACATGTAACTGGAAACTATTACAAGTGCTTTTCATTTACACATTTGGATTAACAGAATCAGGTAAAATTAAGTTCCCTCATTCAAAATTAGATCACTAAGGATAGACCCCTCCCCTTGGTCAAAATGTTCTTGTATCTTCTTCCTATAAACTATTTCATGAAAATAGGTATGATTAGGAGTTACTCTTGTCGTTTTAGCATAGGCTCGACATAACCAAGTCACCAACTTGCTGGTCATGGAGCAGATATAAAGTATGATCTTGTTCCTCTCTGCTTCAGGGACTTCCTGCTGTGACGTTTTCACTGTGTTGTTCTTTTCACACAGCGTGTGCCCAGCCTACAACCTTTGTGAAGATTGTGAAGCTGGGCCATATGCCCATAGCCGTAGCCACGTCCTGCTAAAGTTTCGGAGACCTGTTGTGATTCCCTCCGACCCATTTTCCCACTTAAAGGGTCCCGCTCCTCGTCTGCCTCCTGCTCTTGAACAAATCAGGTGAAGCCATACACTTGAGGGTGCTCTTCTGCTTGACTTCTTGATTCTGCCGACACAACATGCTGATGTTAAAAATATCTGATGTAAGCCAGGCAATGGTAGTGCACGCCTTTAATCCCAGCACTTGAAAGACAGAGGCAGGCAGATTGCTGCACTCGAGACCAGCCTGGTCTATAGAGCGAGTTCCAGTACATCAAGGACTATACAGAGAAACCCTGTCTTGAAAAACAATTACCTGATTTGTGCTGGAGAGATGGCTCAGTGGTTAGGAGCACTAAGAGCACTTGGTGCTTTGGTGGAGGAACCTGGATTCAGTTCCCAGCACCCACATAGCAACTCACAACCATCTAACACTCCGGTTCCAGGGGATCTGATATCCATCTCTAGCCTCTGTGAGCATCAGGCACACATGTGGTACACATACATACATACAGGCATATGCTCATACACATGAATTAAAAATAAATAAATCAGGGCTGGAGAGATGGCTCAGTGGTTAAGGCTGCTCTTCCAGAGGTCCTGAGTTCAATTCCCAGCAACCACATGGTGGCTCACAACCATCTGTAATGAGATCTGGTGCCCTCTTCTGGCATGTAGACAGAACACTGTATACATAATAGATAAATAAATCTTTAAAAAAAAAATATTTGAGATGTCCAGCATTCAGAACTGTCCTGAGTTCTAAGCTGGACTGAGCTACATAGTGAGACCATCTCAAAACAAAAGAAAAATGCAATGATATTATATAATATCACAAAATCACTGATAGTCTCCTTATTTTGCTCCTTTTCAATTGATGTGTAATAATGAAACAGTTGTCAGATTTTCATCAAGTGGAAATTATGACTATAAAAGAAATTAAGGAACTAGTGATGCTAGCCATTGATGGATTTACTTAGCTTCAAATTGCCTCAAGGTTTTTTTGTGTTTCAAGACATTCATTCATTCATTATCCCACAGGATCCAGAAACAGGTGGATAAGAACTTTGTGAAAGCAGAAAAGCAAAGGTTGCGTGCTGAGAAGAAACAGCGGAAAGCAGAGGTCAAGGAGCTTAAAAAGCAGCTTAAACTCCACAGGAAGATTCATTTGTGGAATTCAATCCATGGACTCCAGGGTCCCAGGTCCCCTTTGGGCCGACCTGAGAGCTTGCTGCAGTCTAACACCCTGATGTAAGTCCCGGGCCAGCGGGAGTGTGGCTTGGGTCCGGCTCTCTGAGGCTGAAGCCATCCTGTGGCTTACCTGTTGTGTCTCCCAGCACTCACCTGGGCAAGCTTCCCGTTGTCTGGTCCAGGCTGGTTCAGGAGTCATTTCTGACACTCGCTCTGATGCCATATTCAGAAAGCTAGAGAGTATGAAGACTTTGAATGATGGTGGCTCAGACTTCTCTCAGATTGGGGGTGGCTCAGAGTTCTCTTCTCTGGAGGCAATCTGGCTGGGTTGGAAGCAAGAGAACAAGTTTCCATTTGTATTTATGGACACTTTTAATCATCCCTTAAGGCATCGTTTCTGTTTTCTAGCCTGGAGTTTGATTCCTAGCACTACCTTTTACACACATGTATGCACACAGGATTTTTATTAGTCTAATTTTTATTATTTTACTTATTTATTTATGGTTTTTCAGGACAGAGTTTCTGTGTAGCAGCCCTGGCTCTCCTAGAACTCACTCTGTAAACCAGGCTAGCCTTGAACTCACAGAGATACGCCTGCCTCTGCTTCCTGAGTCCTGGGATTAAAGTCGTGCACCACCATCACCTGGCTATTCTTGTATTTATTAGTGCACATGTGTGTGTGTACACACATGTGTGCCATGACATGCATGTTGAGGTCAAAGAACTTTGTGGAGTCAGTTCTCTTTTCTCTAACCTTTGTTCATTCTGGGGATTGAACTCAGGTCACTCACTCTGGCTGGTGTGGCAAGTACCTTTCCCTGCTGAGCCTTCTCATGGGACCTAATTAGTGTTAGTTTTTAAGGCAGATGTATTAGTACATCCTTAAAAAGCAGTCAGCCTCTTGAATCACAGTGTGGCATGTTCAGAAGCCATCTTACCCAACAGCACGTAACTAAGCATCTGGATTCCTGTCCAGGCTTCCTTTGCAGCCCTGTGCCCCAGTTATGCCAACGCTCAGTGCAGCATTTGTGGATGAGAATTTGCCTGACGGGACTCATCTTCGGCCAGGAACCAAGTTTATCAAACACTGGAGGATGAAAAACACAGGAAATGTCAAGTGGAGTGCGGACACAAAGGTACTTTTTTGCGCGCTAAATGGAAAGACAGTAATGCACAGTAGCAAAGGACACGGTGACAAGCTTTCTCTTGTTCTTTTCAGCTCAAGTTCATGTGGGGAAACTTGACATTGGCTTCTGCAGAAAAGAAGGATGTTGTGGTTCCCTGCTTGAAGGCTGGCCATGTGGGAGTTGTGTCTGTGGAGTTCATCGCTCCAGCCTTAGAGGGAACATACACTTCGCATTGGCGTCTTTCTCACAAAGGCCAGCAGTTTGGGCCTCGGGTCTGGTGCAGTATCATAGTGGATTCTTTCCCCGCTTCTGATAGCCCTGATAACGTGGAAAGGGCCATGATCTGCTCAAGCAAAGCTGATGATCTCACCTGTGAGCAAGAGGTGAGCACTTACACTGTCGGCCTTGCCCCAGTTACCAGATAATTTCCTCAGTCATGGGGAACGTCCGGCTTTGTGACACAGGCCTGTATTCCATGCATGAGAGGCTGAAGCAAGAGTACTGCGAGTTTGAGGCTAGCTCTGCTAAGGACTGACACAGACGGACCCTGGGAACCTGGACCTAAAAGAACTCATTCATAGCTTGCTGTTCTTCCAGACTTTCTGGAAGTTTACTGTTTCTGCGTTTTCCATCACCTTGACAAAATACTCGAGATAATTAACGGACAAAGAGCAGGAGTTCTTTTGGTTCACAGTTTTAGAACTTCCAGTCCATGATTAGGCAGACCTATTGCTGTAGGCCTCTAGTTGAGGTATTGGACTGTACTGGCAGAGAGAGAGAGAGAGCACGCGCTCTGAGCCACTCAGGGCCAGGAAGGAAAGAGGAAGGGACCATAGTCCAACATTTCCCTTTGAGCACATGCCCACAGTGACCTAAGGACCTCAGAGAAGGCTCCACCTTGTGTTTATTGTCGAGTAATATCATGCTTCTAGAGGTCCAGCTTTTCGTTTTTCAAGACAGGGTTCTCTGTGTAGCCGTGACTGTCCTAGAACTCACTTTGTAGACCAGGTTGGCCTCAAACTCAGAGATCCTCCTGCCTCTGCCTCCCAAGTGCTGGGATTAAAGGCTAGTGTGCTGGATTAAAGTTGTGTACCACTACTGCCCAGCTTAGGGGCCAAGGTTTTAACACATGGGATTTGGGGGATATTCTTCCTCCAGTACATTTTTGTGTTGGTGTTTGGCCTAGTCTTCAAGGTGTGTAGCATCCTTAGGGTTGGTTCAGGCAGTCCCTAAGGGATGCTGTCTGTGATGGTGCTTGCTGCACCAGGGAAGGAAGGGCTGCCTGGCCTGCCTGTGAACTGGTAGCTTTTCCCCTTCACATTCTGTGTGTGTGTGTGTGTGTGCCCTGGGTACCAGTGCCATCTAGACCTGCCTGTTACTTGCTGCCTTCAGCTGTTCCTTTTGTTAGTGGAGCTACTGAGTGTTAATGTCCTGGTTTGAGCTAACTACTTTTTGGAACAGTAGATGAACTCTTCACTATTTCTGCAGCTTTTCTAGAAGTCTAAATTAAAATTAAAAATTGAATGAGGAGGTTCTACTGTGTTTTTATTTTAGGGGTGACATGTCAGCTGGTACCTGAGCTCTGTTGAGGTCCTAAAATGCCCCCATTGTTTGTCTCCATAGGAAGCTTTTCTTCTTGCTGAAGAAGAGATTCCGTTGGCTGAAGTGAGGAAGCAGACAGAAGGGACAGGAACCAGCGTCCCCCAGAAGACACAGAACGTCACCAACGGGAGAGAACTGTACATTCCATCCGTGGACCTTCTGACTGCCCAGGTAAACAGTCAGCACTTTGGGGGACAAGGGGGAGAAAGAGTCCTCAGCTTGTTATTGAGAAGGTGGATAGATAGCCATACATGCTTCTGGGTAGGCTTGATCCAGTCAGCTGTATTTAGTGAGAGTGAGGTCATCTATGGAGCAAGTTTGTGAAATGTTTCTTCATGAGTTTGGAAGCTCAGGCTTGTGCTTCCCCACAACTTCCCTCTAGTGGCCTCTTCATATTAGGTAGCCTGGTTCACATGCCTACCCGCTGTTTCCTCTCTATTAAGATCAATCCACGTGGGGCTGGAAAGATGGCTCAGAGGTTAGGAGCACTGACTGCTCTTTTAGAGATCCTGAGTTCAATTCTCAGCACCCACATGGTGGCTCACAACCATCTATAATGAGATCTGGTTCCCTCTTCGGGCGTGGAAAGTTACGTGGTGGCAGAATGTTGTATACATAATAAATAAATAAATCTCAAAAAAAAAAAATCAATCCACGTGAGTCTATTTAATGGGTAATAGGGATTTATTAAGATATAAATTGAGGGGGCTGGAGAGATGACTCAGAGGTTAAGAGCACCAGCTGTTCTTCCAGAGGTTCTGAGTTCAATTCCCAGTAACCACATGGTGGCTCACAGCCATCTGTAATGAGATCTGGCGCCCTCTTGTGGCCATGCAGACACAGACAGCACTGTATACTAAATAAATAAACCTTAAAAAAAAAAAGATATAAATTGAGGAAATACACTCACAAATACAGAATGGAGTAGACAGCTGAAGTCGTCCTCTGATCTGACCAGGAGCGAATCCACCTTGAAGGCAGGAGCAGGGAGAAGGGGCATGTGACGCTTCTCTCTCTCCTTTTAAGAGGTCACATAGAACTGCAGGCCCTATAGCCCAAGGTCATGGGTGGAGCAAATACCGCTACACTTCTCCTCCCTGCTAGTTAGACATTTGAGAATATTGGTTCCCATTGAACTCTTTCTAGTTTCACTTGATTGAGGAGGGGCATGAATTTGAACAGAATTGAATCCAGGCAATATACAGAAGGGCTGTAGGTCCAGTTGCGACAGACATCTTTATTTGGCCATCTCTTTTTCTAGGACCTGCTGTCCTTTGAGCTGCTGGATATAAACATTGTCCAAGAATTGGAGAGAGTGCCCCACAACACCCCTGTGGGTAAGCATGTCTTGGCTCATCGTGTTTAGGTGCTGGTATTACGGTCTGAGGCACTGGAGGGTGAGGAGTTCTCCCATGAGATAGTGAAGCTGCACCCATGGTCCATCTCCTCTCCCTGTTGTCCGTCAGTGCCGCAGTACAAGTGTGTGCAGGACTTCCTTATTGTAAAGGAACCCTTCTTCATTTCTCTCCCTTTGTGCCATCCTTCATGGTTTTGTATATGGCTTTGACCTGCTAGGCCATTTACTTGTTTGTGACCCAGCATTGATTGGTCAGAGCTAGTTGCATTTCTGGTGATCTGGAGAAGTTCTTTATGACAGGTGGTGGAGCATATTTAGGTTTATTTTAACCCCACAGGAAGCAAGAAACCTACAGACTGCTGCTTCTGGACACATGCTTTTTCTCAGTTGATGGTTTTCCTGTCTTCATTCTCCAGATATGACTCCCTGCATGTCTCCTCTGCCACATGACAGTCCTTTAATAGAGAAGCCAGGCTTGGGGCAGATACAGGAAGAGAGTGAAGGGGCGGGATTTAAAGCACTTCCTGGTAAGGGGTTAAATATCTGTAAAGCACTTGTACCTTCCCTTCCCATTCCATACCTATTTTCATACAGCCATTCCTCATTAACTTTACCTCAGCATGCAAATTGATTCCTGTAGCATCTCGCTCTTTCTCAGTCTTCCCTCATGACAGCAAGAGCAGCTATTCATACCGCACCTAGGTTTAATATGCAGTGATTGGTGAAGCTCTCAACTCTTTAAACATTAAGTACAGACAAGCTTTGTGTTTCTTTCAGATTCCACTCTATCAGCAAAGAGGAAGACTGAGGCCCCTGCTTCAGTGGAAGAAACAGAGGAAGACCTGAGTGGGACCCAGTTTGTGTGTGAGACTGTAATCCGATCCCTTACCTTGGATGCGGCTCCAGACCACAACCCACCTTGTAGGCAGAGGTCCCTGCCAAGTGAGTGTCCGTACATTTCCACCAGCTGGCAAGGTGGTACCTGAATAGTGAGAGGGGAGGGAGACTGATGTTTGTTGGAAACTGATGACATTGATCATTCCTTTTTTTTTTTGGTTTAAAATTGAATTTAATGATTTCATTTTTCTTTATTAAATAGCAAATAAAAATCTGTGACAAGTTGAGAGTCTGGGAAAGAAAGGAAAATGCTTCATGTTTAACTTCCTCTGCCAGTATTTCCCTTGCAGTTTTTATTGTGCAGTTCCCTACACAATGCGTGGCCTCTTTTGCTTGCAAAGGAGGCAAATTAATCCCAGACATGAGTCCTATCTAATGATAGCAAGGTGTTACCATTTTATTTGGAGTGCAGCTGGGGTTGGGGGCACATACACAGGAGAGACCTGCGGAATCTGCCAGGAGACCCTGGCTGTTAGACTTCAGATGTAGTGTTACCACCATCCTGTGTCCAAATGGCTCATAGCACTTAACTTCAGGAAGAAGCTCACAGGCAAGCTCTGAAATGGTGTACACACTGATCATTCTTATTAGAGCACCGGGAACAAAGAAGCCACTAACTCGTTTCTCCCCTTTCTTTCTCAGGGGAATTACAGCTGCAATCCACAGAGGAACAGCAGCCAGCTGTGCTGCCTGGATTCTGCAGGAAGGATTCTTCCTGTAAGTTGACAGCTCCTCAGCAGAAGCTCCCGTTGGCAACGGAGCCCTCTGCTTTCTTCCAAGGGCAGCAATCTGAAAAATGTGGGACGACGACACAGAGTACCAGACTGCTTCCCAGGGCTAAATTCTACCCTAAAAAAATACCTTCGTCACAGGGGTGGTAGAGCATGCCTTTGATCACAGCACTCAGAAGGGAGAGGCAAGCAGATCTCTTAGTTCAAGGCCAGCATGGTCTATAGAGAGAGTTTCAGGACAGTCACAGCTACACAGAGAAACCTTGTCTTAAAAAACAAAGGGAAACCACCTTCATGGGTTCTGGTGGTGGCTGTTGGTAGTCTTACAAGCATGAGGAGGTCAGCTCAATCCCTAGCACCCACCAAAAAAACATGTGGCAGGTCCTATTGCAAACAGTAAGGCAGATGGACAGACATTTTAGCATGTGCCTTTAATCCTAGCACTTGAGGTGCAGATGTAAGCAGTCTCTTGAGTTTGAGGCCAGCTACAAAGTGAAACATTGTCTCAAAAGAAGATGAGGGGATGGCTTCTAGGGAACTACACCCAGTGTTGACCTTTTCTCTAGCCTCCATTCACAGTCCAGTTATCTACCTGTACACTTACACACACACACAGCCTACTAGTTCACAACAGACTACTAGTACCAAATTAGTAGAACCAGTACTATATGTCTCAAAAACTACCCAAAAGTTCAGTTTCTGATACATAATAATAATAATAATAATAATAATAATAATAATACCAAATTTGAGGGCTTAGGGAATGGCTTAGTGGGTAAGAGTCCTTGCTGTGTAAGCAAGATGACCTAAATCTGAGTCCTCCATGCTCACCTAAAATCCAAACAGAGCCCTGTCTGCTTGTCACCCCAGCATCAGGGGAACTGAGACAGGCAGATCCTGGAGCTCATAGCCAGCCAGCCTAACCAAAATGCTGAGCTTCAGGTGAAGTGAGAGAGCCTTTGTCTCTAATAAAGTGTAAAGCAATAAAGGAAGACCCTTGATGTCCTCCCTGACCTACACACAGAAACATGAACAGGTGTAATTAATAGGCACCATACATAATCAAAAAAAAATTGATCTATATATAACTTTAAACAAAATTGTCCTATTTTTGCTTAAAGTGAACACACACATATGAATACTTCATTACACATATATACAAATAGCAGAAAGGTGTGGAAAGATAAACCAAATTGTTCATAAGTGCTACTCTGATACGATCTTGGGGCACCTTTCTACCCACCCCTGTAATTTTCTCATGTTCTCTTCTGACTCTGCATCACTTTTCTCAGGAGAAGGAAAGCAAGCATACAACCTGAAGTGCTTAGTTAGCTACCTTACAAGTTGTGATAAAGCTTTATCTCAGGGGCTGGAGAGATGGCTCAGAGGTTAAGAGCATTGACTGCTCTTCCACAGGTCCTGAGTTCAATTCCCAGCAACCATGTGGTGGCTTACAACCATCTACAATAAGATTTTATGCCCTCTTTTAAAAAAAATCAACCAAAAGCTTTATCTCGGTCTGTTAGCTGTCCTAATGAATAGGAAAGGGACTGTGAGACTCACAGTGCTCATAGGAAGCCTGGCTGTTTCTGCCCACAGACCTGTTTCTGCTGACTTCCGTTCTATTTCTTTTGGCATGATCTTGAAACATAGAATACAGTTAAGGCTCCAGCAGCAGCCCATTCCTCTGGTTCTTTCCATTCTGGCTTTTCTGCTAGTTCTTGATCCACAAAGCTTTGCCAAGTGAGTGCAGCACTGAGGTTTGCTGCTAAGCCTTTTCCTTCACGGGGTTACTTTTGTTCCTTAGTGAAATTTGCCTTGCCTGAAGAAGGACCACTTGGAGATGAGAGGGAAGAGATTGTCCACATTGCTGAGGAGGAGGAAGAGGAGCTCCAAGATGAAGTTGAAAGTCAGTCTTCTGCGTCCTCTGAAGACTATATCATCATCCTGCCTGAGTGCTTTGACACCAGCCGCCCCCTGGGGGACTCCATGTACAGCTCTGCACTCTCACAGCCAGGCCTGGAGCGAGGGGCTGAAGGCCAACCTGGGATCGAGGCTGGGCAGGAACCAGCTGAGGCTGGAGAGAGACTCCCTGAAGGGGAGAGCCAGCCACAGGAGCAGAGCATCAGTGACATCCTCACGACCTCACAGACGCTGGACACAGTGCCCCTAGTCCCCGAGGTGGTAGGACTTCCACCCCCACTGTCCAGGTACTGCTCAGCACCCCTTAGCTGTCCTGTTCTTCAGAGGTGAAATAACCAACTTAATCTCCAAACTTAGATGAATAAAAGACATTTAATTTCTCAGCATTTGTGAATTTGGGATTTAAACAAATGTTTGTTTTAGTTGACCTTACTTACATGAGCATCTGTGCACTTATTTTTCTATAATTAAGAGAAAAATCTTCAAACACAAACATTTCTGGACCTTCCCTTCATGTTTTGATTCTTGAGTTGAATGAAGGTGACAAAATCTTACATGAGGACTTGTCATTTAACTCAATGTTAGAGCATTTGACTGGCAAGCATGAGGGCCTGTGTTAACAGAGAAGCCCTCATCCTCCATGTACTAACACAAAGAACAATTGGGAGATTAAATTCCTTATGGATATATACCACAAACCCAGAAAGTATGTAAGTCCCTATGGATCTGGGCCATCGGTCTCTCCTACTAGTATAGAAAACATGGGAGCCCTGAACATAATTTAAACCACTCAGGAAACTAAACTGCCCATCTGTTAGCACCACCTGATGTAAGGGGAAGTGACCTGAGTGAAACCAGTTTTTCCAGCTGGATTGGGCTAAAGAGGAAGTCAGAGTAGAATGCAGCCCTTCTGAGCAGATCCCCACATTCACACATGATGGGGATCGGGAATGTGAAGCCTGCAGAGACTGGCACTACTGCCCCATGACTGTTTTCCGGCCACTGCTGTAACTGCTTTTCACCCTCCCTCCAATATTGTCTTTCTAAAGGAGCTCCCCTTGCGTACAGCTCGAGTCCCCAGGAGTGGATTCACCAGTTACCATCCAAGAAGTTCCTTCAGTCCCTGACCAGGTCAGAGGAGGTAAGGACAAGCGTCAGCTTTACCTCCCTTCCTTTGCTTCCTTCCACTGAAGGTATCAACGGGCTGTCGGTTGTTGGGATGCGTGGCCTTTTTTAGAAACTTGCCCTTCTCTCTCTTTCTGCACTCTTCCTTCATGCTGTTTCTGCTCTCAAGTCTCTGTGGAGACCTTTGGAGATGGGTGCTGCACTGTGGTGGGTGGGAAGGGGCAGCCTTGGAAGCAGGCCAGCCTGCGTGCCAGCACCAGGCTTGCCTCTCCTCACCAGATTGATGCAGCAGCTCAGCTATTTGTGATGCCCCTGGGTCTGTCCCCTTATTCGAACCATCAGGACAGTAGCACTGTGAAGGAGTAAGTAGGTCCTCACAGTCACTTCTTCCTAAAATGCCAAACCTAAAACCATCTGAGAACCAACATATCAGTGTAATAGGATTATAGAAGTTTTTTATTCAATGAAGTCACCTTGTATAGTATTTCTAGACTGTCTTTCTCAGTTACTTCAACCACTCACAGAACTTTTCTTAATAAAGAAGAGGAAAGAAGGAAAGGCTTCAGACCCCTATTACCTTTCCACCTGCCTCAATAATAGCTTTGCTGGGTTGGGAAACACTAGGTGCTTGTGGACGCCGAATCTAACCAACAGCTCTTTTACTTTTAGAGCCCAGAGGCTCATCGGGACTTGTCAACAGCAGACAGAAGGGCTGTGACCACTCAAGGTAATGACCTTGTGAAGTCTCTTCAGAAGCAGGTGGACATCCCAACACTGCTTCTGCTTCAATGAGCCTCTCAGAGCATGTGCCATCTTGAGAGCACAGGAGGAGAGCCCTCACTCCTTATTGTTACTGCTCAAGCTCTTGACAACACTGGACAGAGAGCTAAAGCTTATGTTAAGCGTTCTCCCGTTTTAGACAAAGGACTGCCCTAAAGTCACCTCACCTATAGTACCCAAGAAGACAGGAAGATCAAGTCCCATGTGCATTTTGGCCATTTTTTTTTTCTTAGATACAACTGCCTCTCTGGTCCCTATCATCTCAAATCAGTATCCAGAAAAATCACATTTCCTTTGCCAGGTGTTTTCTCTGAGATGCGCAGACAGATTGCTGACATCCATGTGTGCCCATGACTACATTTTCAGCTGGGATGGAAAGCTGGCATGGTCACAAGGTGTACGTGTCCTGCAGTGTCCTGTCTTGTGCCAGCCAGGCCGAGCCCTGCATCACACCAAGATTTGTAGCTCTGAAAACAGTTCATTCTCTTTTTTCTACATCTTTTTTTTTTTTTTTTTTTTTTTTTTTTTTTTTTTTTTTT
>CABHPP010127216.1:17641-36565 GCA_902168425.1 Peromyscus attwateri
AGGATACCTCATTGTCTTTCGAGATTAGTGCCCACATTATCTTGTAAGGTCATGGTTTTATTTGGGGAGATAATTTGGTTTTCCTCTGTAGGCACCACAGTGGGAGCGGCATTGCTGGAGGACTGGTGAAGGGGGCTTTGTCTGTTGCGGCCTCTGCGTACAAGGCCCTGTTTTCTGGGCCGCCAGTCACTGCACAGGTCAGTGTGTGGTTTCTTTTCCTTAACTTCAGCCCCTCAGTCACCAGTACAAATGGCAGTGTCTTTCTGTCTGGATTGGCAATTAACATGGCATGGACTATATGTAGACTTATTCTTTGAACACATATAGCCCTGCCATTTCCTATCTTTTTAATCAAGTTACTCTGGGGAGAAAAGGAAAAGAACCTAGAATTTGTTGAAGACCTACTACATGTACAGCTACATGTACAGGTGCTACTGGATGCGTAAGACACACATTCCTGTCAACAACTCTGGGAAATTGGCAAAGCATGCACATTTCCAGGACAGGTAGGATACTGTGCCAGTGCGGTCCATCAGTTGGAACATCTCCACCTACTGGGACAGAGGTTTCCTGGAAGTTAGTATCTGAACTGAGGCCTAAAGGACAAAGTGAGTGTTCCCCCAGGAAAGAATATTTCAGTGCTGAATGTGGTAGCTCTCTCCTGTAATCCCAGCTACTGAGGAGGCAGAAAGATTCTAAGTTCAAAGCCAGCCTGGGCTACATAGTGAAACCTTTACTCAAAATAAGATTTTAAAAGGAGTACAGATGTAGTTTAATAATGATAGAACTCTTGCTTAGCACCCTAGGATCAGTCCCAGGGTCTTGTCTTCTTTGAAAAATAAAGTTGAGTAGCTAGTAAGAGCTGGCAGTGAGTGGATGGTGAACCGGATCTGGAGAGAAGAGTAAGAAAAGAAAAGGCGAGCTGTAAGTGCTGGGGTTTTATTTAAGGAATAGGAAGGTTTTTTTGTTGTATTGTTTGGGGTTTGTTTGGTTGATTGGTTTGGTTTTGGAACAGAGTCTCTCCCCCATAGCCCTGACTGTCCTGGAAATCACTGTGTAGACTAGGCTGTCCTTGAATTCACAGAGCTCCATCTGCCTCTTGAGTGCTGGGACTTAAGGCATGTGGCACCACACCCCATGGACAGACTTTGAGGATGTGATTTAATGTGATCACATTTGTTTTTAGTGAGGTCACTCTTCTACAGTATAGCGGTATAATGGAACCAATAAAGAAATCCACATGAAAATCCACATATAGGTAGAAATTAAGGGTTTAAAAAATAACATAAAAGAGATAGAAATGTCAGAACTTGTCAGTGATTAAGTGCTTAAAAACAAGTCAAGGGGGCTGGGCAGTGGTGGTGCACGCCTTTAATCCCAGCACTTGGGAGGCAGAGCCAGATGGATCTCTGAGTTCGAGGCCAGCCTGGTCTACAGAGCGAGATCCAGGACAGGCACCAAAACAACACAGAGAAACCCTGTCTCAAAAAAAACAAAACAAAAGTCAGGGATAAATTTCAAGCTTTAGCTTAGGTATTCAGTAGTACCATGCATTACAAGAAAATAAGGCCAGTGAAACCACTCAGTTGAGTAATGGTGCTTGCTACCAAGCCTTGAAAACGTGAGTCCCAATCCCTAGAAAGGGATTGGGAAGTTCCAGTCATCATGGAAGGAGAGATCTGATTCTCATGAGTTGTCCTCTGATGACCACATGAGCACCATACACACAAAATACATAATGCCCCCCACCAATTAAAAGAGTTTTATTTGGATAGGAGTTGATCTAGTAGGTTTTGTTTAGTGTTGAGTTTACAGTTTATCCAGGTTAAAAGTAAAGCCATCCAGCATGTAGTTGGATGTGTACACCTCCATCATAGAGAAGAGATTTGACCTGAGGCTGAAGTTTTGACAGTCATTTGCATACAGGTTCTAGCAGGAGCTGTGTGACTGGATAGGATTAGCCAGGGAAAATGGAGAAGGCAGAAACAGCCTTTAAGGATAAGGCAACAGAGCTCTACAAAAACAAAACTTAGAGGGAAACAGACAGAGCCACTGCTGGCATTTGGGGAGGTTCATAAAGGGACAGTAGGCAGTGCTAAATGCTGCAGAGAGCTGTGACCCAGGAGTGAGGAATTTGACAGTTCCCAAGTATGCTTCACTTTCCCACAGCCAGCTACGTGGGGCAAGGAAGGTAAACACTAGTCCACATAAGGCGGAAGGAAGTGTTTGTAAGAGACTTGAGGTTGACAAGCCTAGCTGAACGACGTTATCAATACAGAGGAGAGAAAAATTTCTAAGGTGGTAAAGGTAAAAAGAAAAAATGTCTTAAGTAGATTAAACCTGTCAAGAGTGATAGACTATTCTAAAATAAGCAGAAAGAGGGACTAGGGGTTATAGCTGGGTTATAGCTCAGTGGCGAAGCACATGTCTAGCATATATCAGATGGAGACAGCATCTCAGTGAGTTCAAGCACAGCCTGATCTACATAGTGAGTTCCAGGATAGCCAGGGCTATATAGAGACCCCCTATCTAAAAAGGGGGGAGGGCAGGGATTTCTGTAAATGGGTGTTAGCTTCCTCTTAATGAGATGACTTCTATTTTGAGGGTAAAAAGACTGCCTGAGATAATTTCCCAATTCTGTATCCATCTTGCTTGCACACCTGGTAAAGACTGATGTCACATGCCGTCTTCGGTTTGTCTTTCTTGCTCATACTTGTCCCATCACCACAATTTCATGTTCACAAGTCTTCAAGGCTGCTTTTCATCTTGCACTTCAATTTTGACTTGGCTGAAGAATGGGTGATTTTTGTTTGTTTGGGGTCTTGGAGGTAAGGGCTCACTCTGCAGAGCCCAGGCTAGCCCCAAACTTGTGTTCTTCCTCCAAGCTGGAATCACAGTTATGAGCCATGCCTAAGCATGTTGCTTTTATAAAGTTCTCTGAAGCATTCATTGTCCTACTCTGTCCCCCCCTCTCCTTGAGCTGTGCACATACCTAGCCAGAGCACTCGTGACCCATTGACTTGTGAGGGAGACAGGAAAGCTGTACCTTTGCATCTAATTACCTAACATTTTGAATAAGTCAGGAAAGACTAGAATGACAATATAGTAAAGATTTGCAAGATAAGTAATTAGATTATACAGAAAATGGTCTAATTCTTGTCTTCAACAGCCCATCGTTTCTGAAGATCAGACAGCAGCCTTGATGGCCCATCTCTTTGAAATGGGATTCTGCGACAGGCAGCTGAACCTAAGGCTGCTGAGAAAACACAATTACAACATCCTGCAGGTTGTGACAGAGCTCCTTCACATCAACAACAATGACTGGTACAGCCACCGCTACTAAGGGCCCACCTTGTATTAAATAACTGCCTGCTGCTCAGAGATGACCTTAGTCTGTCATTGAGGTGTGGCTGCAAGCCCTTGCTTGTTTTTAAATCTCATGAATCTATATCGAGTGTCACTGAATTGTCAAAACAGTACCTGTTACAGTATTTTTTGGAGCAAATCAAAGACCAGAACTTAAATTTTCATTTTAGAAATGGGATAAGTAGTAGAAAGACATTTTCAGCTGAACCGGACAGAGCTCTCCGCTGTAGTATGTGGAAGTGTGTTACTTGGACTTCTGTAGACCGCTTTCCTTTTGCTTGTACTGAAGTTGAGTATTTTCCTTTGTTACATGTGGATGTTTTTAATGGGCTGTTAAATGTTAGTTTGGTTTTTGTTTTTTAAAGATTAACCTTGAATGTTTTCAAGAATTATTCTCCTAATTTCTGTAACCAACTCCAAGCTTCATAGCTATGTGACATTAAAGGACAGCAGATCAAGAAAGTCATTTCCCTGTAAGACTTAGTTAAATAAGTAACCCTTTGCTTTCAAAAGACCCCAGTGGTGCAGTTGAGTGTTCACCTGGCAGGACGGAAGGGCATGCTAGTTAACCCACCAGCACCCATTGTGCAGTGATCGTTGAAGTAATTTTGCATAAAGTTTTATTTAAGGAAAAATCCTAGGTAGTGTGAAATATTTCGCTAATCGCATAGAGAAGAGGAAAACCCACCTGTTACATAAAAGGAAAGGTAAATGTAACAGTCTTCTGTGACTGTCGGAGCAGATCTTAAGAACAGATACGTGCAAACATTCATCTCCGTAAGGTTTGGGTACGTGTGAAGGGACAAGGAAATGCTGGTGACTTCTGAACGTTTGTAATCCTCTTCTGAGGTGTCCAGCCCCAGAGAGGAGAACAGGAAGTGCTGGATGGAAGCTAACCCACCAAAAGGTTAGTTTAACTCTAGGATAAATGGGAAGAAGCTTGCTTCCAGAATTCTAGGTCTCATTTAGTTTATCAAAGGGAGCTTTGGGTTCAGGTGGTGAAAGAAAAGGTAACAAAACACTAAAGATTTTATTCATAAAAAGAGAAGGAATCTGGACCCCAGCTCAAAGGGGAAAGATAGTTAAAATAGTATTATTTAACTTAGTTGGTATTTATAATAAATGGCGATTTTAATTACTCATAATCTGTTTATTTACAGTCTAACTCTTGAATGCTTCTGAATAAACCACAATTCAAACTGCAAGCCAACCAGGCTGTTTATTATTTAAAACGTTTTCATGGGGTTTGGGGTAGAAGTGGAACAGCATGGTGTGGGTAATGAGATGGATTTGGAGTCGAACCTGTCTTGACCATCTGGGTCCAGTCGTTCCTTCCGTTGTACTTGTACATAACTGCTTAAAGAATTATGAATAAATGTCCTTTGAAACGCTTACCTGGACTAGTTAGTTGGTCCTTGCAGAATTTGTTTTCCCTTGAGCCGGAAGTGTCTTCCAGGGGCGGGCCCCCCGGGGGGGGGGGGCGGGGGGGGGGGGCGGGGCCAAGCCTGGCTTGGACTCCGAGCTTGTGATAAGCACGCAGCTCCGCAGTTTCGATTATGCTGAGGGCGTCGTCCCCTTGGGGTAAGGCACTCCCGGGACCCCCCACCCCTACTTTCCCTTTTTAAAGCAAGAGCCCAGAGACGTTTGGGCTTTCTCAGCGCCCAACGTAGTGCCCAAATTCGACTAACGGCCAGTGTGGTAGGATTTAAAATCCTTCCTCAATGAAGTCCTACCTTCCCCTTCCTTGCCCACCTGATGCCCTTGGCAGAGTCCCTAGTAGAGAGGGAAACTTGGATCCTGGAAGCCAATGATCCCTGCTCCCCACCTGCCGTACATTCATTCTCCCAGGTCTCCGGTGAAGGGAGCTGATCGTCCCCGCCCTGGGGACCACCCCACCTTAGAAGCCCCTTCTCCCCAAAGGAGCATTCCAGAAAATCCAGTCTTGCAGCTGAGAAGAGCCTGGAATCCCAGACCGAAACCAGGTGAGTACGGTGTCTTTATTTTAGTCCAAGAAGATCTAAGTATGTCCTAACGAGCTACTTCATTCCAGCCACTACTCGGGGCTTTTGGGGGGAAGTTCAGAATTATCCTTGACCTTTCCTAATGAAGACCAGACTCAAAGGTGACAGTGAAGAACAGATTGAGGCTCCCTCCCAGTTCCTTTTCAAACGGCTTCTTAGCCACATCTTTGATCTCTCAGTTAAGAAGCCCTGATTTTCTATTATAGACAGACTCCAGAATGGAAACCTCCCTTCTACACTTACAGGCTGACTTCAGGCAATTCTGCCCTGGTGCTCTTGGATTTCTACAGAGTAATCCCTTGATTAGGGATGACAAAGGGACCCTGCACTGCTGTGCTCCCCTCTCCCGGTCTTTGAAGTAAATGATAGTTTAGCTTTTCCTGGAAAAATATTCTACGTTCACTTATGGAAGTCCCTTAAAGTGAAGTAACTTCTGCTTTTCTTTGGTTTTCTCTATTTGAACTCTCATTTTAAAAAAGGCCCCAAGGCACCGCCCACACCTCTCCTCTCTAAGCTAAGCTTGCTTGGATAATGGTAAGGCTTCTTGGCAATCTTGAAAACTGAAAACCAGAATTATATCTGGCATCAATGCCAACAGGCTAATAGCACTGAACCTTGTTTTATTTCTCATTAGTGAAAAATCCCGCTGAGCTATGGGTAAGGCATTCTCCCAGCTCACCTCTCAGCAGGATGAGGACAAGTCGCTCCTACCCGATAACCCAGCCAGGGCCAGCAAGGCTGCCAACTACTTCAGCAGGGGTAGCGGCAAACCACCGTGCTCCCGTGTGCCTTATGCAAGGGTTGCTGGTACCAGCTTTGTGATTTGTCCTACCTGCCTAGGCAATGGGGAGATCCCCCCAGGTGAGTAGCCCAAGGCTCTGGAAATACCCTTGGAACCAGGGAGAGATCCAGACCTGCCCCTCTGTATCTCCTGGAGTAGGTGGCCAGGCTAGTTCATGCTCTCTTAGTCTCAGACTGGCCAAGGAGAAATATTCAGGTCCTGCCATTGCTGTTCCCAGACCTAGAGGAAAGTTTCTTGTCCCTCTGCTCCTCAAACAATACTGAGCTGCCAGCCTTCACCCCTGTGTTCTCAATCTTGCTGTGGGATGGAGGCAGTGTGCTTCTGGCCCAGCTAGATGGAGTGGAGGGGTGCTTGGGGGAGGCTAGCACGGGAAATATTTGTCATGGACACTTCTTGGCCTCCTCTCTCACCCTCTTTCCCTCCACAGAGCTGGAGAAGCAGCTGGTAGCCCTCATCCCTTACGGAGACCAAAGACTGAAGCCCAGACACACGTGAGTGTCATCCATCCCTAGGGGCTGCCTCACCTTTCTCCTCTGGTTTTTCTCCTGGTTTTTCCCCCATTCAGGAAGTTCAAGTCTCACTGTGATTAAACTTACATTACCTTTGAGTTTCCAGGGATTGTCTTTTAAGAATGATAGTGTCAGCAGCTGGGACTGTGATTCACTGAGAGTTTGCATGAGGTGCTGGGTTTGATCTCTAGCCAAAATAAAATAAATAAATAAATAAATAAATAAATAAATAAATAAATAAGAAGCGGGGTGGGGGAAGAAGATAAATGTCATAGTTTTGCTAATTACCCTTGATTCACAATGTAGACATTGTATATTGGAATATCATACCCCATAAATATGTACACTTATATGTCAGTCAAACTATAACTTAACAATAACAACAAAGGCCATGTAGATCTCGGTAGATGTGAGCTGAGGCCATTTCATGGCTGTGTAAATCCTTCCAGGAGGGAACAGGTTGCCCCGGTTGCAGCTCTCTTTGCTATAGCAGTTTAGATCTTGTGTTCTTCCCAATAGAGGTAGAAAACCAGCTGCTCATTTCAGTGCAGTGCCCATGACCCTGTATGTGATCAGCATCCATTTGACATAGATCCCTGCAACCTCCTCCAAAACCCCTCGGCTTCCACCTGAAAGCTGTTGCCCGGCCTCCCCAGCCACTGTACTAAAAGCAGAACCTATCCCAGGAAATGCTCGCGGGTACAGGGGCTTGCTGCCCAACCTGATGACCTGAGTTCAAACCCCAGGACCACATGGTAGGAGCGAAGTAACTTCCACAAGTTGCTGTAACTCCACACACATGCTGTTGCACATACATACAAAATAAATGTAGTAAAACTAGAAATAGTGTCCCTCATAAAATACTAGGTTCTTTCTAATTCATATCTCAGATTGAATTGCATGGATAGATAGTATCCTGTTCTGAGTACTGAATTTAATTAAATATTAAAACTCAGAGCTCTCAGAGAGTCATATAGACTGGTTTCAAGTAGTGAGAGCAGCATTCATTGAGGTCTTGCTGTCTGCCAGGAACCATGATTAGTTATTTTTTTCCTCTGTTGACTCAGGAAATTCTGTGAAATAGATCTAATTATCTCCACTTTACAGACGTACTGGGCTTTTGAAGAGGTTAAGTAGTACCATTCAGTGTTACTGGGTCAATGGGGATAGAGATCTGGGAATGGAAGCCATGTTAACTACCTTCCAATCCTGTGCCGAACCACAGAGAGCTAAGTATGCAGTTGCCAGATTGTGTGCAAGAGGAAGCCACCTGTCTGGAGAGGAGGATCTGAATCCCCTCCTTAGATTGTCTTGGTGTTCTCAGACTTTTCTCCTCCATTCTGGGGCCTATTCTCACACAGGAAGCTCTCCGTGTTCCTGGCGGTGATCATCTGCCTGCTTACTTTCTCCCTCACCATCTTTTTCCTGTATCCACGGTCCATTGTCGTGTACCCCGTAGGCCTCAACTCCTCCATGGTGACCTTTGATGAAACTCATGTACGACTCAATATGACGGTAGGTGGTAGGTGCCCCTGATTCCACCCCTACCCTCTCCAAAACACTTCCATCTTCCTTGTAGCCTAAGGTGATGGTACCTAGGATCTTGTGGTATGCAGAAGAATGCTGAGAGGCTACATGAGCTCCATAGCAGATTGTATGAGATTGGGGCTCTGCATAGTGAAGGGTTAGAATCTGGGCCAGATCATTCAGAGGGTGGAATAAGGGTGTCAGGACAGAATGGAGAGAAACTGAGCAGAATAAAACTGAATCCTCAGCTAGCAAACTTTGATTGATGGATGGGTTTGCACTGTGTTGCCCAGGTTGGCCTTGAATTCCTGGGCTCAAGTGATTCAGCTTCCAGAGTAACTGGACCGAGGGGATGTGTTGTGGAATATCATTTTAAGATGTGTTACATTTGTTGATGCTGTGGAACATTTGTTTTAATGGTGCAGAGATGTGTTGCATTCTCTTATGTTGCATTTGTTTAACTATGAAGCTGTGATACTTTGTCTGTCTAAAATACCTGATGGGCTAAAAAGAGCTGAATGGCCAGTAGCAAGACAGGAGAAAGGATAGGTGAGGCTGACAGGCAGAGAGAATAAAACAGGAGAAATCTGGGAAGAAAAGATTGAGGAGCAAGAAAGGGAGGAGGAGGAAGACATCAGGGCCAGCCATCCAGCAGTACAGCAAGCCACAGAGTAAGAAGTAAAGAAAGGTATATAGAATAGAGAAAGATAAAAGCCCAGAGGCAAAAGATAGATGGGAAAATTTAAGAAAAGCTGGCTAGAAACAAGCCAAGCTAAG
This sequence comes from Peromyscus attwateri, assembly GCA_902168425.1. Classification (NCBI taxonomy): domain Eukaryota; kingdom Metazoa; phylum Chordata; class Mammalia; order Rodentia; family Cricetidae; genus Peromyscus; species Peromyscus attwateri. The sequence continues at coordinate 26,644 of CABHPP010127216.1, forward strand.
GCTGAGCATTCATAAGAAAGAATAAGACTCTATGTGATTTATTTGGGAGCTGGGTGGCGGGTCCCCCAAAACAGCCAAAGAGTAAAAACAACAACAGGGGGTGTACCACAGGGCCCAGCTCAGTGTTACTCCTTAAAGGTGATCTTTGCCATCAAGAGCCTTCAGAGCCACTAATAAATACTGTCCTTTGTACCCGTGGCCCAACAGGGTAGTGTAGCATGAGTCTTAAAAGTTATTAATAAAATCAAACCTGAGCCAGGTATTGGGGCGAACACTGGAAGGTCAGAGAGACAGAACAAACCACAGCTAACCTCACCTGGCCAACTTCTCGGCTGGTCTTGTTTCCTCAGACTGGATGCCTCTGAGTCTTCATCCAAAATGGGTTTCAGCTGAACTGCTGCTAGAAGCCTGAATGCTTAACCAGGCCAAATGCTTCTCCAGGCCAAATGCCTAACCAGGCCAAAATGCTTCTCCAGGCCAAATGCCTCTCCAGGGCAAATGCCTCTAGTTTCTGGTCCTCACGCCTTATATACCTTTCTGCTTTCTACCAAAACTCCCTGGGATTAAAGGCGTGCTTTCTGGGATTAAAGGCGTTGTCACCATGCCTGGCCGTTTCCAATGTGGCCATGAACTCACAGAGATCCAGAGGGATTTCTGTCTCTGGAATGCTAGGATTAAAGGCGTGTGCTACCACTGCCTACCTCTATTTAATATTGTGGCTGTCCTGTTCTCTGACCCCAGATAAGTTTATTAGCGTACACAATATTTTGGGCAATACAATACCACCACAGGGTAGGATGGGACTCAAGGCAAAGAGCCAGGCTTCTGCAGCTGCTTGTGCTTTCCCTGCGGAGGGGAACCGTCCTCCCCGTCTCTTTTCCTTGCTGCCCTCTCCAGAATATCTTGAACATCTCCAACAGCAACTTCTATCCCGTCACGGTGACACAGCTGACCGCAGAGGTTCTCCACCAGACCTCTGTGGTAGGCCAGGTTACCGGCAGCCTCCGCCTGCACATCGGACCTTTGGCCAGTGAACAGGTAACGTCCCTCCTCCTGACCAGCCCTGCCCGCAGGTGTGTGGACATCTGTGGTAGTGGGAAGGGAGCGGCCTCGGGTGTGGCTAATCTCGTGCCTTTTTGGTTGACAGATGCCTTACAAAGTCGCCAGCAGGATTGGGGATAACAGCACATAGTAAGTACCCTTTGACCTCTTCTACCTTCTTCCTTGGCTTAAAAACCCAGTTAATATTCACTGAGGGGTTGGTGAGGGAAAGACGTTGGCCACCATGACCTGAGTTTGATCTTCCCGTCTTACATGGTAGAAAGAGGAGAACCCACTCCCATAAATTGTCCTTTGACAGCCACATATGCCATGACCTAAGTGTGCCTGAATACACACACACACACACACACACACACACACACACACTCAGTGTTCTTTTAGGGTTTTTTTTGTTTTGTTTTGTTTTGTTTTTTTTGTTTTTGTTGTTTTTTTTTTGTTGTTGTTTTTTTGTTTTTTCGAGACAGGGTTTCTCTGTGTAGTTTTGGTGCCTGTCCTGGATCTCGCACTGTAGCCCAGGCTGGCCTCGAACTCCCAGAGATCCACCTGGCTCTGCGTCCCAAGTGCTGGGATTAAAGGTGTGCGCCGCCGCCGCCGCCGCCGCCGCCGCCGCCGCCGCCGCCACCACCACCACCACCACCACCACCACCACCACCCAGCCTTGTTTTTGTTTTTTAAGATAGGGTTTCTCTGTAGCCCTGGCCCACCCTGGAACTCACTCTGTAGACTAGTCTGGCCTCAAACTCAAGATTTGCCTGCCTCTGCCTCTTGAGTGCTAGGATTAAAGGCATGTGCCACCAACACCTGGCAAACTATATTTTTTAATTTAAAAAATATCCAATTGGCTTCAGGCGGTGGTGGTACACGCCTTTAGTCCCAGCACTTAGGAGGCAGAGGCAGGTGGATCTCTATGAGTTCAAGGCCAGCCTGGTCTATAAAGCTAGTTCCAGGACAGCCAAGGCAGTTACACAGAGAAACCCTGTCTCGAAAAACAAAACAAAAAAATCCACTTGGCTTTGTAATTGCTTCAGACTCAGGAACCTGCATTTGACCTGCCCTGCTGTGGCAGGGTAAAAGTCCATCGCCTCTCCCTATTAGACCTAGATTAGAATAATGGGTAGAACTTTGTTAATCTTTACGTGAGTTGGACTCTTTGAAGCTCTGTGGAAGAGTAGTATCTAGTTTTCTGCTGAGAGAGGCCAGCATATGCCTGAGCCAAGAACATGGATGGCCAGGTGGCCAGGCTCATCTTAGAGGATGAGGGGTTGAGAGAGGCATCTTGGAGGCCCCTGATGGGAGGGCAAGCAAACTGTGTTGACTTATGACTTGTAAGTCCCCTCTTTGAGTTTCCCGTCCATCTGTAAAACAAGGCTCACTCTTCTCTCCCTCTCAGCAAAATCTGTACGTGGCTGAAAGTCAAAGTCCACCATGTTCTTTTGCATATCCAGTAAGTATGGCGTGGAACTCCTGCATCCCCACTCCTGCTTCGGTCTCACCTCAGCTGCATTTTATGAGGTAGAGTCGTGGTAGCTCACATCATGAGTCTTTGTTAGCTCCAGAGAACAGCAAGTCTAGGGCCTGTTCCAGATCTTACCTTGCTTAGGAGCCCTGTCTGGAGCTTCCAGAACACAGGTGTGGTAACTGTCCCAGTGTCCTGGCAAAGCGGAGAGCAGAAGGAAGTGGGTGGGAGGTCCTAGGGAGCCAGCCTCACTCACGCACACAGTAGAGCAAGGCCAAAGCGGTCCCTTCCCTCCCAGACTTGGCAACAAAGCCTCCTTCCTCTCCAGGGGTACTTTGACCTGCTCCTACCTGAACCATCCACAGCAGCTGCCCTTCGAGAGCTTTGAATATGTGGACTGCAGGGAGAATATGTCAGTGCCCCACCTGGAGAGCCCTCGCCCAGCCTGACAGTACTGCCCCTGTCCTGCAGGCTCCTGCAGGTTGTCTGCATCTCAACTCCATGGAGCTCAAGGAAGGACTAGTGGCTTCGCTGAAGGAAGCAAACATCTGGCTTTATTGTGCCTTCCTCTGACACCCTCAGCACAAGGAGCTTCTTTAACAATGCCATAGGCTCTGACTCCTCAGATGTCTCAGAGTCACTTCTGACAATTCCCACCTGTAGTCTGTGCTGAGAACTGTCTGACTGACCTGGCATTGTCTTGGGGCTGAACATGTTGGTTGCCCAGCTCTCCCAGGGTGGGTCGTCAGTTGGAATGAAGAGAAAGCTTATCTAGATTTTAACAGCATGAACCCTTCTCATGTTCTCCCAGTAATAGTGGCCTTGAGGACATGCAGTGCTGTCTCTAAGGTCTTTTTAGGTGACTATAAATGTTCTTTTGTGCTGTCTGCTATGGTCATGTGATAGTGATGGTGATGGCCTGCTTCTCTCGACCTGCGTACGACACCATCTAAACCTCTTCCCTGTAGAGCAGCTTTAATGTTATCGTCACAGCAGAAGCTAAGTAGCTGAGGAGAGGCCATCTGGTCTACCCTAGACCAAAGGCAGAGTCATTTGAAAAGGTATTTATTAAAGGTAAGTTTCTAAGTAAGTTTCTCACAATCCAGAGCCCGTGTGAGTATTCACAGGTAGGTCAGACAGAAGAGTATTCCCAGTGGCTGTGTTCAAAAAGCCTGAAGGACATAAAGCTTTTCAATGTCAGGCCAGAGCTGTGAGGCTCCCGTGGGTCCTCTGCTCTGCATCAGGCCCACCCTCTGTTCCCAAGGCCTCTGCTGTCCCCTGGGCCTTGACTGAAGAATGATAGAATCACCAGAACTGGACTAGATCCCTCCCTGCCTGTCTCTGCACTGGAGCCAAACCCCAGGTAACCCCCAAGATCCCCCTGGACTCCAGATAGAGGCGGTATCTGTATTACAAAGAGAGCAGGGATGTGTGTTCACTAAAGCTAGCTAGCTTTGCCCTTCAGACAGGTGGAGGGACCAACATGGTGGGTGTGGTGGGGAAAGCAGAAGGTGAAGATGGATGGATACAAGGAGATAGGTAACAGAACTATATAACTAGCTGGGGCTACAAGGAGGGAGGGAAGTCCGTCGTTGCCAAGCCAGGGTTAAGGTACCAACAAAACACAGAGACTCAGGGAGGTCAGGCTGAGGTTGTGATGTATAAACCACCAAATGTGATTTTTATCAATAAACTCTATTGAGCAGTGTTGAAGGAAAACGGGGTTTCTGGGCAGATGAGTGAGGATGCTGGTGTACACTCCACATCTCAGACCATTTGATTTTCTGTGTGCCTGCATGCGGAGGTCAGAGCACAACCTTGGGTGTCCTTCCTTGGGTACTTTTTTTTTAATGTGTTTATTTTGAGACAGGGTCTCATTGTGGAGCCCTGACTGTCCTGGAACTCACTATGTAGACAAGGCTGGCCTCAAACTCACAGAGATCTGCCTGCTTCTACCTCCCCAGGGCTGGAATTAAGGTGTGTGCTACCATGCCAGAGTGTTTTGTTTTGTTTTTTTGAGACAGGGTTTCTCTGTGTAGTTTTGGTGCCCATCCTAGAACTCACTCTGTAGACCAGGCTGGCCTCAAACTTATAGAGATCCACCTGTCTCTGCCTCCCAAGTGCTGGATTTAAAGGTGTGCACCACTGCCCAGCTGCCAAGCCCTATCCTTAAAACAATCAAGGTCCAGGGATCTACCTATGTCTGCCTCCCTGGTCCTGGGATTACAGAGCACGTACCACCCTGCCCAGCTTTTCTCGCATGGGTTCTGAGGATTAAACTAAGGCCTTTGTACCTGCAAGATGATCACCTGTGTTCGCTCCCCAGGCTTCAAACCTTTGTGCTCTGATAGGCACGTAGACTTCCAAGATCTTCCGAAACATGTTCTGTTTCTCTAGCTTCTAAGAGATTACCCCCAGAGGCTTGCTTTTTTTTTTTTTTTCCATTGTGTATTCCTAAACTGTCTTTGAACTTCAATATTCCTGTTCCAAGCCAGTTCCCATTCTGTCCCAGCCATCCCACTCAGGTATTGATGTAATTACTAAGGCCACTCCACGTAATTAAAAGGAAGATTTATTTAGTGGGTAACTTACAAATGAAGGGACAGGTAGGTGGTGGGTTCTGGAAAAGACGCAGCGCAGTCGGGAGGTGTTCTCTGGAGAACCCTCCTCGGTCTACCTCTTGAGTCCAGGTCCAGGAAAGAAGAGAGCGCCGCGCATCCCGATCTCAGGTCTTCAGGCCCTCCCTTGGCCCCACCTTGTAGGCGTGATAGTTACGGAAGCCTTAATGGGGGTTGGAACTTCCAGACCAAAGCTGGAATGGCTACCCACTACACTCAGGCATCATCCCTAGACTATATATAGTAAGACAGGGCTCCTTACCCAAAGGTGATGCTCCATGGACTAATATGAAATGACCCATTGGTCCCCAGTTATGATTGACATGTCTGAGGGAGGCTTTCTCAGCACTGGAGCAGAAGGGACTTCACAGGACTTGGGTGTCTTCCTGGAGGCTGATTTTGAGGGCCCCCAGTCCTGCCTCCTCTTCCAGCGTGGGCTGGTAAAGAAGGGAGATCTGGAGTTTTGGGGGTCTCCTGGCCCTCTGCTAAATGACACCCGGGAAGATAGAGGCCTGAGGACTTTAGCAGGCAAGCCCCTTGTCCCTTTCTGAGGTCATGTGTCCTCAGCCCAGTGCATCAGTACCCTCTTCTCCTGAGTTCTCTCACCCCCCTCCTGCGTCACCCCCTAACAGCTCAATACCTAATATGGACCCAGGACTGCATAAAGCTTGGACATCCCTACCTGCCCCCTCTTCCCACTGCGCTCTAGTGCGAATTGCGGCCCCTCCTTTCTTAGGCTGTATCTCAGTAAGCATGAGCTTGGTTAGAGTGACGGTCATTAATAAGCCGGGATGTCTGTCATCACTGGATAAGGAACAGTGGGAATAGTTGTAGGAGGTGCTAGCTTGAGGTGGGGCTCAAGACCATGTTCTCCCTTGGCTTGGCCCCAAACAGTGTGGACTCGACTTCTACTCTCTTCCATCCTCTACCTCCAGGTGTGGGTCCTTCTGCCTTCCTCCCCCATCCCCTGCTCAGGAAGCCGACCAGCCTCCTGGTTCTTTCCAGGAATCACATTTTAATCCCAACTAGCCTCCTCTCCAAATGGGCTGGCTTTTTGGAGTAGACAGGTTGCAAGTGGAAAGAAAGTGTGGTTGCTGTCTGTTTTTTGTTGCTGTCTGGGCTTTTTGTTTTGTTTTTTGGGTTGCTTTTCTTTTTGCTTTGTGGTATCGTCAGGTCTTGGAGTCCATCTCTGGATCACCACTGCTGGATGTAATTAGTCGACTGAAAAAGTGAGGAGACAGGAAGCAAAACAAGTTAGTCGTTTTGGGGTGGGCTGCTTTCAGAATGCTGTGTTAGGTCTCTGGGGCCAGGGCACTCTAGAAGTCAGGTAAAACAGAGTGGCTGCTCCTCTGCCCAAAGCCACTGAGAACCCGCACAGGCGCCCTCGCCCTCGGTGACCGCACCTCACCCACTCCTGCCGTTTTAGACTCTGACTAGGAGTTACCCTTGGTAGTCTGGCCTGTGGCTCAAGCCTACAGTCTCATCTACTTGGGAAGCTGAAGCAGGAAGAGCACAAGTTCAAGGCTTGCCTGGGGTACAGAGGGGGTTCAGAGTGAGCCTGGGAAACTTAAGATCCTGTCTCAAATTTTTTTAAAGTGGGAGGCTAGAGAGAGAGCTAGCAGTGAGAGTGCCCGCTGAGGCCGGGCGGTGGCGGTGGCGGTGGCGGCGCACGCCTTCAGCTGCAGCACTCTCGAGGCAGAGGCAGGTGGATCTCTGAGTTCCAGGACAGCCTGCCTGGTCTATAGAGGGAGTTCCAGGACAGCTAGGGTTACACAGACTTGAAAAAAGGGAGGTGGGGAACGAGAGGGGGATCTGTGGCTGGTATGTAAAATGAATAAAAAATGTATTAAAGAAAAAAAATGAGAAAAAAAGAAAAAGTGCTAGCTGATCTTGGAGGACTAGAGTTCTGTTCCCAGCACCCACGGCAGCTCACAACCACCAGTAACTCCAGCTCCGTTGCTGTCTTCTGGCCACCTCAGACAGGTGTACAATACACTTAAGTAACTACTCTTTTTTTTAAGTAAAAAAAAAAATTTTTTTTTGAAAGGAAGGTGGCATAGAGCAGAGTGGAGTGGAGCAGTCAGGGGCAGAGCGCTTGCCTAGCATGTACAAGGCCCTGGGTTCAATCCCCAGTACCACCAAAATAATTTCAAAACAAAACCCAGACTCCAGTCCTCTCCCGGGACCCCTGCTAAGAAGCCCCCTTGCCTCTCACCGTGAGCCGGGAATATGTAGAAGGGCTAGCCTGGCATGCACTTGTGGGACCTGATAAGACAAAGCACAAATCACTCACCTGGGAGTTGCTAAGGAGGCAGGGTGGGGGGGGGGGGGAAGCAGGCTTTTCCTGGGTCAAGGCACAGATTGAACCTACCCTGAAGAATTCCCAAGAGGAAGCCATTCTGTGAGTCCCTGTTCTATGGTTTACAGGGCTCAGTTTTCTCTGCCAATAAAGGCTAAAGGCTACTGGTGCTGGGAAGGGTCAGAGAGGACAGGGCCAGCAGAGCTGAACTACAGGGGCTGGGGTGGGCGCAAGGGGCTCCAGGTGGTACACTCACCAGGACCTGGAAGGATCGGGGGTCCACGAGTTCTACAGGATTGCTGTCCATCTTTTTGGGCCCCCGCTGGCTGAGGCTGGCTGGGGCCTTGCCTTTGGGTGCCCTTCTGTAGGTCATCCTTGAAGGTGCTCTGTGTGGGAGGGTCTTGCTCCTTTGGTGGCTTTGGCCCAGGTGGTGGCTGTGGGTCTGCCTGCCCCTGTGGCTGCTGCTTTGCAGGTGGCGGAGGAGGCCCCTTTGAATCCTGACGTGGCTGAGATTTTTTCTCAGAATGCTGTTTCTTCTCTTCCTGTTTCTTCTCTTCCTGTCTCTTCTCTTCCTGTCTCTTTTCTTCCTGTTTTTTTGCTTCCTAGCAAGAAACCCCCAGCAAGTGACAGTCTGTGTCCTCACCTCACTTATCTGCAAGATGAACTCTGGGTTGCGGAGCCCAGTGGACAAAGGGGAAGCGGGGTGTCTCTGTCCCCTGGAGTTAGGGGCTGAAGCTAGGGCCTGGGCTGTTTCCTTCCCTAACAGAGTACCCAAAGCATGGTTCTGAGTCACATTCTCAGTCAGCTAATTTCTGGGGCTGGAAAGATAGCTCTGTAGTTAAGAGTGCATGTATTACTCTGCCCACCACCCACATCAGTAGTTCGCGGCTGCCTGGAACTCCCAGCTCCAGGGTTATATATTAAAACAGGTTTTCTGGATATGGTGGCACACACTTAAAATTCCACAACTTGAGAGGTAGAGGCAGGAGAATTGCCACAAGTTGGAGGCCATTCAGGCTGGCATAACAAGTTCTAGGCCAGCCAGGGCTGCAGACTGAGACTCAAAACCAAGGAGCTGGGTAATAATAGCTCAGCTGGTAAAGTGCTCACTTTGCGGGCATGAGGACCTGAGCTAGATTCCACAGAACTCACAATAAAAAGCTGGGCATGATGGCCCAGTACTGGGATCCCAGAGGTAGGAGGGTCTCTGGAGTTCAGTGACCAGCCAGCCTAGCTTACTTGACAGGCTTCGGAACAGTGAGGAACCCTGTCTCAAAAAGCAAGATGGGCAGCGATGGGGGTGTGGGCATTTAATCCCAGCACCCTGGAGGCAGGGGCAGGCAGATCTCTGTGAGTTCGAGGCCAGCCTGGTCTACAGAGCGAGTTCCAGGACAGGCTCCAAAGCTACACAGAGAAACCCTGTCCCGAAAAATCAAAAGCAAGATGGATGGTGATTAAAGAATAGCAAAGGCTGTCCTCCACCTCCATATACGTGTTCACATATGTGCACGCCCAAGTGTGTCTGCACACACAAAAAACAAATACTGGTTCATCTGTGTTCTCTGACTTTATGTGTGGTTACCAGAAAATATAAAATCAGGCCTGGAGTTGTAGCTCAGTAGCGTAGCACTATTTCCCCAGTGTGTGCAAAGCCCTGGGTTCCACCCCAGCACCTTCTCCCACCATAAAAATCTTACTCATGTGGCACACATGAAGTTTTTAATGGACAGTACTGTTTCAAAGCATTTGCAAGGAATTATTCTTTTTTTATTTGTATGGATGTTTTGCTTGCATGTATGCATGCATGCGTGTATGTATGCACGTGCATCACATGCATGCCTGGTGCCCACAGGGCCCAGAAGGGGATATCAGATCTCCTGGAACTGGAGTTACTTGCAGATATGAGCCAACCTGTGATGCTAAGAACCAAACCTGGGTCCTCTAAAAGAGTAGCCAGTGTTCTTATCCACTGTGCCATCTCTCCAGCCCATTTTTATTCTTTTTAATTACGGATATGTGAAGGAAGGGGTGTGTGCATGCGAGTGCTGCTGCCTGTGGAGCAGATGTACAGGCTCTGTGAGCTGCCTCTGCAAGGGTACTGCAGGAAAAGGAACTTGGGTCCTCCGGAAGAGCACTCTTAACCACAGAGTCATCTCTACTCATCCCTCCAGCCACAGGGACACTTTGTTTTTATTAAAAGCATTTGAGCTCAGGAAGAGTATTTGCAGTCCTTCCAAAGGGTCCACAGTAGGTTTCTAGCACTCACATCGGGCAGCTCACAAACACATGTAACTCTAGTTTCAAGGGATCTGACACCTTCTTTTGACCCCTAAGGGCACCGGTATACAACATGCAGATACACACACACACACACACACACATAAAATAAATCTGGACTGAAGAGATGGGTCAGTGGTTAAGAGCACAGGCTGCTCTCTCCCATAGAACCCAGGTTCAATTCCTAGCACCCATCTGTAACTCCACAGC